>OY855907.1:30731800-30891800 GCA_963693305.1 Meandrina meandrites
TAAGGTCTGACAAGTTTGTCAGGGTATTAAAAGTGACAGAGCCTGTTTTTGATTTTAACTGGTTCGGCTTACTAACAAACGTACACAAAAGTGAAAATATGATTGCACGCTTTCATTTATATTCTTATTTAAATTTCTTTAGTAAATTCGTTGCTTCTTGATTTAGTTTAAAAACTAAAGCGAGTATTAAAAACATATATTGGTATATCCCACACAAGTGAATAGTGCTTTAATTTCCACGTGGGCTGCTTGGTTAACTCGTCGGTGAAAGTGGTGGATATTTACCTCGCCGCTTTGCGGCTCGATTAATATCCACCACTATTTACCTCCACTTTGGTGAATAATTGTTAATTATTTCATATTCCATTTCTTTACGTATTAAAGTTTAAAAAATGTTTATGACTAAATATTGATTTGCGCAATATCTTTTTCTAATAACTTTCCCTTTGGTCATAAATAAAGAAAGATGGTAGACTTTAAGCTCAGTAATGAAATATAAGAGAATAAATGAACAACATGTCGAGAGCGTGGAACAAAGAAAAAATCTGAGTCCTCGACGGGAATCGAACCCATGACCTTCCAAACACCGGGTTGGCGCTTTATCCACTGGGCTACGAGAACTAATGGTTTGCAAGGCCATCTAGCAAATACCGTTCTGCCCGTTGCAACATTGCAACATTCCTTTGGGGGAAGGGAGTCCTTCTTTTCAGCCTGAGTATTCGTAACGAAATGTCACGCTACTGCTGTTGAAATGAGTGTCCAAAGGAGTTATGACTCGAAAAGTAGGTCTCGTGGTGCAGTGATTAGATAAAAGACAATCCCAGGATAGATCGATATTTTCTTGTGGAGAGAAATGCTCTCCGTGAAGAGAAATGCTGACCATCTGTAAACGCCTTCAGTGAATGTTAGTTGAGCTCATTGAGCTGTGTTTCAACTTGAAAAATGATGAATATCGCCATTTTAAATATGAGAAAATACAACCAAGAGACTTATATTATTGGTTGTATGTTAATATCATTGGCGGCGTAGTAGCCTAAAGGTTAGTGCGCTAGACTCCGGATCGAGTGTTCCGGGCTCAAGCCCTTTTGAGGGCACTGTGTTGTGTTCTTGGGCAAGACACTTTACTTCTATAGTGCCTCTCTCCACCCAGGTGTATGAATGGATACCGGCGAATTTACGGCTAGTGGAAACCATGCGGTGGACTAGCATCCCATCCAGGGGGGAGTAGAAATACTCCTTGCCGCTCCATGCTACGGAAACCAGGATAAGCTTCGGTCTGATGGGCCACTAGGCTCGCTCGAGCGCAGACCTTTCCCACGTTACAAGAATTTATGGCAGCAGAGAATAAATTTGTCGCAAAATGCAGATGTAGCCGCTATCGTAATTTCATTGCAGTCAATCAGTCAGCGAGTTCAATCTTTGGTTGGACTTGCACTGAATGAATCTTCTGCCTGCGTACGCAAATAAAAACTGTGTAAGTAGGAAAATCATTACCAGAAACGTCCTTGCTCATTAACCACATTGTGGATGTAAAATTTACATTCGGCTCGGTTAGTAAATAGTATTTTGCATAACTAGTAGACAAGTTTTCTTTATGATCTTCATTTGTTCGAAAGCAGAGAGGACAAGACCTGAATAAACGTGAAAAACAAAACTGGATAGAGTTAACTTGACAAAATTTCAATCTTTGTGAGCTTCTCTGACTAAAGTACCAGGCAGCCGCGACGCACGACTTTAACAAAGAGGCGTCAAAGAATTTTAGAAAGTATTACTTTGATACCATTTACCATTTATCAAATAAATGTTTATTTAAATAACTTTAATACCAGGGCAAAGACTTGATTGCTTCATTGACATCGTAGTGAAAGTGAAAATCAGTTTTAGAGGCTCGAACCTTTTGTTCATTATCTGTTGTATCCTTCTTCTTTTCCATAAGATCTCTGCAATCAGCGTCAGAAATGCAATAACCATCCCAACACCCAAGACGACATACACTCCCAGCATACTCATCACACCAATGCGCGTTCCAATCAATACTGTAAAGAGTGGAAAAAATTACGTTAGAGATATTGTAAGTAAAACTAACGTTTCAGATCAACAACAACGGCAACACCAACATATCTCAAAAGAAATCACTGTTTGTTGCAACAACGTTAAAGGGGCTACGTCATGTGGGTTTCGCCGTGATAGGCAACTTAACCTATGAAAAACAAAATCCCTGAACATCTGAAGGAAGACATAACCTTACTTTGAGGATGGAAATCAAACTAAAGCTATAAATATTGATTTTCTGGCGACGCTCGGAAACAACTTAAAAAAGTTTAGCCTTAATTTTTCAAGTTGCAATCCATTTCCATCCAAGCCATCCGCAGCCGAAGATGCTTGTTAACAATTTCAGTGCTTTAATGAAGCAGTTGTTAATAAAAATGGCCCGTTATTGTTAGGCTGCCTACGACACAAAGACAAATTTTGGATGTTCGAAAATCTGGTAAAATCCGGGACAAAGCCCCTTAACTGAAATGCGCCACCTCCGCAAGTAAAACAATTATATATTTTAAATATTACAATGATGATGATGTTGGTGCAACTCTTGACATAAAGCAGTGAGCGCAGATCATTTCGGGAAGGGATCTGAATACTTTTTCCCAGTTAAAAAGACTCTCTTGGATAATAAAATATTGCTAGTATATATTACTATAGTTTTATTCTGCTAGAACGAACAACCATCTAGTTTGAGTAAACAGTCTCGTAAGTTCTAGTTTCGTCTTTTTTTCTGCTTGGATAGTGAATTAAGTCCATGAATTGTTATCTAGCTTAAAGCTTATATAGTATTCATTAACACACCAAGACACATAAATGTGTACTGACTAAGTGAAAATATTTATAGAAGAGCTCTCCTACCAGTTCTCTGCTGTTGAGGACACTTATTTGTAAAATCCCACCAGTCTCTCTTCAGTTGATTAAGGAAATCATTCTCATTAAGTCGTAGAATGGCCAACGTGAAGTCATTAAGGGCTGTGTCGTTTTCTTGTAAAGCAAACGCAAGTCCAAGGGCTGTACTTAAACCTGGAACTGAGGACAATTTTCAGAATCAAAATGTGGCGCAATCACATACATGCAAGATGCATCACTAATGCAAGTCATCTTATGAGAATGATATAACTTATGTGGCATTTGTGATACATGTGACATTGGCTTGGACCTGCTTGCGGGATTTTTCTGTAAGCGTAGTTTAATATTCTTTTCAAAATCCAACTATGAACGTCACAACTAACTCCACTAACTAAGACACAAAATTTGAAACGAAATATTTAATAGAAAATATCTATAAATACCCTAACACATCTTAAGGGAAAGAACGCGAACTTAATCATGTTTACGCAGCGCTGGAGTCTAATGGCTGTCTGTCAAAATTTATCCGCGATTTACAGACCAAAAAAACTCGACCATCGCCAAATTTATCCCCTGAGGAACTTGTTGGAATGTTTTTCAATTTAGTCGAACCTCTTGAGTCACGCAAGTCTTCCACGTCTCTTCCATACATCAAAGGTGTAACTAGGTAAGGTAAGGTAAGGTAACGTCTTTATTTATAGAGGGTAGCACTTAATAGCTATAAAGCTAATAAACCTGTGGCCCTCCTATTTACAATTGTTAAAAAACTAAGATATACAATAATATATAAGAAACGAAATTATTAATCACAAAACTAATTAAAAACTATTCTAAAAAGGATAATCTTAATTAAAATGGTCAATAAAATGTTGTTGTAATATATAAGAAACGAAATTATTAATCACAAAACTAATTAAAAACTATTTGAGAAACGATAATCTTAAATTAAAAATGAAACTGAGCCCTTGACCCGCGTTTTGAAAAAACATGATATCTTGGTCAGAAATAAGCCAATGAACACTCTACAACAACAGTTCCCGGCCCCGAAGTTTCGCCCTGCTCCGGTTTACAAAATTCCTTGCGCCAACTGTTCGTGGTGTTATATTGGTGAAACTGGCAGAGCGTTTAACACCCGAAGAAAAGAACACATAGGAAATATAAAAACAGCGGCTAAATGCTCCAGAATTGCGAACCATGCATGGTCCCATGACCATTCCATTGACTTCAACAGCGCCTCCGTATTTGACAAAGGCAGTTTCCGAATAAGAAAAACGCTAGAATCGTGGCATTCCATGGTGACTCCAAATGCAGACAACAATTCCTGCCCACTCCCTGAGCAATACAACATTCTTTTTACACACATTCATAATAAATTTACATAGTCCATTATTTTTTACTCTTACACATTTATATTCATATTTCGTTATTCACTTTTACCCGTTGAAGACTGTAGATCTAACAGTCGAAAGCTCGTACTTTTAAATATTTTTAGCCAGAGATTGTTTTTAAATTTTAATAAGAAAATATCTATGTAAAAGGTACAAAAGTAATTAAAGCTAGTCTAAGAGGTTTGAAAGCAGCATTAATAGCATTTACGGGAAGATCTGAGAACCAACTTCGAACTCGTTCAAATATGAAGTAACAGATTTTCGCAATAAAATTAGACTTAAGCTTAGTGTATACATTTATGTTTGTTACCTCATATTTGGAGCAGGCTTGTAAATTCTGAGAGGCAAAGCTTTGAAACCAGCACAATAATATCGGAAACGAACACGCCAGTTTCGTTGTAACCTTACTTCAACACCACCGACATATACATTATATGAATTATCAGCGAAGATCAATCTCTTTTTTCCTTTCAGTGTAGCATTTAACAGTCTTATGCATCACTTCAGTGAACGTGACCCGCTCTGAGCTCACTCTTAGTTCAGCTTAATTAATTTTCAAGCCTTGGCCTGCCGCAGGAACCGTATTCTCTCTTTTTTTATATCATGTTCAGGTCGGCAATTATTTCAAATCTTTCCGTTTAGAGGTTATCTCAAATCATTTGGCATAAGTTTTCTTGCTGGAATGAGTAAATAGAGAAATAGAGCGAGAAATATTCACGAGGACATATCTTCTCCAACACGCTTTCTTCGCGTCCTTCAAACAGCAGTGAACAACGTGCCAACTATTTTGCCGCCTTTTCATACAATCGCTTCGTTTAAGTTCAAATGAAATGTCCGGATCATAAGAGAACATGTGAAAAAACTCTGAAGTAATGTAATATTCTTACAAATTTATACGACAAGTAACTCAATTCTCAACGAACCGAAACGTTTTTGCCAGACTTTCTGCATAAGAAGAACTCCAAATCAAGTACAAAGGCAAACTCGAGCCCAGTAATAATCGTGCGCACAGGCGTACGTACGTAAACGTGCCATTCTCGTCTCCAGAGCCCTCGTTTCTTTTGGTCACGTGGTCGGCAAAACGGCACAAATAAAACGGGTAGCTGTGGGGACGAGAATGGCCACGTAGGTCTGATGGGTTTACAATCTCTATAGCTATGGATGCTCCGCTCTCGGGAGCTCCGCTATTAATTTACCTGTTGTTAGATCGCAAGGCTCCTGAATGGCTTCAAGTCTAAGAACTGGTCCGTCGCCAATAAACGCAAACTCTTCTCTTTCTCGCACCATTTTAATACCTTCAACACTGTCTTTTACCAAGGTGTTTGCCTCTGTCATTCTATTCCAGATTTTTTTATGAGTTTCATACTGACTTGTCTTGAATGCCTCGTACGTACTTGATGAGTCAGCTACTCCAACTTGATAAGATGACTTCACGATGTCTTCAAGGTTGTTGATTGGATTCACAGCGTTCTTTACGGTGAAGAAGGCGGCCAGGTTGGCCGTGTATGTTGATACCATAATTAGAATGCAAAACCAGTAACTTCCAGCGAGAATGCGACCTAATTTAGCCCCGGCAATAAAAACGTTGTTTTCATTGTTAAAAAACAAACCACAAACCAAACCAAAGTAAACCAAATTCAGGAGCTTATGTTTTGAAGTACACGTACTTTCTAATAAAACTTAGTATCACCCAACTAGTGGACTGATGCAAATCTTGCACTTTGATTGGCTACGCTACTAGAGGACTATTAGTAATAGTCATCGAATAGCGAAATTCGTGACGCTTTCTTTCGTCTTATTCCCAAATAAATCTTTCTTCAACTTGCATTTGCTAACTTTATTATTGTTTTTTCTGTCCGACTAGTTGGGTGATACTAAAACAATTAGACCCTTCGCCCTCAAGGGCCACGGGTCAATAGCCCATTCGGCTTCGCCTCATGGGCTATTGACCCGTAGCCCTTGCGGGCTATGGGTCTAATTGTTAATTATACCCCATTCACGCCGGCAAAACATTGTTTTGTTAAACCAGGCCTAGGATTACCTAAATTGAAATCAGAGACAGAAAACCGAAATACTTAGTTTTACGTAGGGTCACAGTATATCCAGTGTATCCAGTGTATCCAGTATACTAGTTTCAATATTTCGGATCAAAAGGATATATTTATTTCAAGAAATAAATGAATATACGTAGCTTGTGACGTATTCTTCTCGCATCTTCCGGTTTAAGTAACTTTCCTTTCAAAGGAATTTGTTTCACGGGTTCTTATATAGAATCGAGGCAAGCATGCATGTTCAATCCACTTTAGCTGAATGACGTCTTTGATAAGTTAAAACAATTTTCCCTTCCCTCCACATCGTGATATTTATTATAACTTAGCAACGGTATGGCGGTTTTCCCCTCACCTTTGCCAGGATAATACATTGTATGTCTTTGTAGTTTGATCTTTCGCTAATTATTATGAAAATAAAGGGCCACGCCTGTGGCCAAAAAGATCCCAAAATGGGAATGTTTTAATTTTTTTTCCAGCAAACAGAGCTCGGCCAAGGCAATACGCGCATTATTATGAATAAGTTATGATTTATTCATAAGGAGCAAGATACATTTATATATGATATGAATTATCTTTACCTGATAAGCTCCTTGGTGTGTTATCAGCTCCCTGTTGCAGCATGCAGGCCAATGCGAACCACGCACTATTAAAAAAAGTGAACTCCTCCGATGTCCCATAACCATTGTCATCTTTGTATCCATAAGGACTGAAGTAGTTTATTGCAAACGCAGCAACAGAGATGACCACAACGCTGGCAAGGATAGCGATCCAAACGTAGTGATGAAACGGTTGCATAAACTGAAGTAGATCAGTCGTACCAGATGCTTTCTTAATTAGTATTTCTCTTGTGTAGAACATGTAAGGCACGGTGAAATCCACTACCTGCTCTCGACGTTCAGTTACCGTGAAAGCGGCAACGGCGATATCAGCACGCTATAGAAAAGACACAAAAAGTGCACTTCAGCTAATTAAAATGGCTTAGTCTTTTAGTTAGTAATGTAGGGCGCTAGCCAGATGTTTGACAACAACTAGTTAAAAGTTGCCGGAACTATATCTTCAGAAATATTGATCTTCCCAAGTGAACGCATTTTGTGCTAAACTCAGGAAGAGGCAAGTGCCTTGCTAGCTACGGGCCCTGCAATCTACAGACATGATCACTTTTTAGAAGCCCAGATCTCAGTTGGTATGTTAAAGAAAACCATATCGTATCATGAACAAATGAGTGATTAAACTTGATGCAGTTTAATGGCAACCAACTGTCCAGTATTATTAAGGACAGTTCGAAAGGAGTAGTGAAGGAAAATAGCGTTCTAGGAACAGCAAAATCCAAGTGGGGGCAAGTCAAACGTATCATATCCTAGGCATCCAATTTTAAAGTTCAATCTTTTAGCGAGTTAACAGCTGACCCCGATAAACAGACAGTAGTTACGAAAAGATTATGTTTTTAAATTTTCAACGCCTTATGATAATGATACAAAGTTTTATGCTGATTTTTAAACATTGAAACGTTAGCGACGAAAGTCTCCTGTTAAAAATCTAGTGCAAGAACGTGAACAGTTATACAATTACCTTGCTTATTAACTCGCCAATCATTCCATTCCAGGTTCCATTTTCCGTTTCAGCGCCATAGAGCCCGCCTGGGGAGGGGTAGATCTCATACGTAAACTTGAGATTCCTCGCCAGTTCATTCAGCAGGTCAATACAGTATCCTTTATATGAAAAACTGCCATCTTTCTGCTTAGTCTTTATTATAAAAGGTGCGTCCTGTTTCAATGTTGTGAAAAAAAACAAAAAAAAAAAACTAACAGTTAACCTTTAACATGCAGGGTTATTATTATTATTATTATTATTATTATTATTATTACAGCAAGTCGCCTTGTACAAAACCGGACAGCCAAATGCTAAGCACTACTTTATTAAATCTACACAAACTTTTAAAATAACTATGCAGCTTTTGATGTTAACTCAAGTTGTAAAAAGCGATTGCTTCTTTGTTCAATGCGAAGATTATTTCGTAGATTTCATGTTTCTACCGCAGTTCCCATACATGCCTTTCACATATTCACTACGTCATTTTCGCCATATCCTCATAGCCTCATAGCTCAGCTCACAGTTAATAGAGGGAAATGGTTAGGAAGCCCGGCAAACATCAAAGGAGCAAATGAAGGGGCCAAGATTTAGGGTGGAAGTTCCATGACCGTGCAAATCTTTTGTTTTGCACTCATACACTATGCATGAATTACATAATCGCAATGATTTTATTGGTTAGTTGGATGAACACAGGTAACCACCTATTGTATTTTGTCATGTTTTGTGCACGGTCAACCCCCAAAATAGGGGAAAAAACCTATAACAAAGAACTTTGCCAGGCTTCATAACCATTTCCCTCTATTAACTATGCTCAGCTGGTGGAGCATCGTGCAGGGAAGCCACAAATAACTTCTCAAACTCATGAATAATTCATCTGGTTAACAAAAAGGAAATCAGAACCGTGACGGTGGTTTGAAATCTGCTCTTAATTAGCATAGATTTTTAAGATTTTATTTCTCTGTTTTCTCCGTAGTTTTAGTTTCGATTGGGAAGATATATCAAACACTCGTGAGAGTGTTTTATGACATGTCCAAGCACCTCGACGTTCGTCAAAAATACTCCGCTACGCGTCGATTTTTCAACTCTCTTCTCGGTGTTTGGAAAAGTGATGAAACACTCTCCCTCGTGTTTGAAATATTACTTGAAATCCCGTTTGAAGCCTTGAAATGAAGCTCATTTCACCCATTTTAGACCTTACCTCTGCAACAACAGCCCTAAACTTTCTTCCCTCCGGACTTCCTTTGGAATGTGGATTTTCCACATTACGCAGAACATTTCCCCACAGGATGGTGCCTTTAGTTGAATTCCATGTACCTATCTAACGATCAAAAATAGTAACAGGGGAGTCAATTAATTATTATAGGATGATTTTTGATAGCATAGTTTGACAACAAACGATCAATGGTTGTATTTATACACTACTATGAGTCTACAAATTACTGAACCCAGTTGAAAGCTGATTTAAGGAGAAAAGGAAAGGCCATTGAGCGCCAATCGCTGTTTTTTCCAGCTAAAACTAATGCAAAAGCGTGCACGTGATTTCTAAGTCAACCATTAACGGATCAGGTAACCACAGGAAAACAGTTTCCTACTAACCTGTTAGCAATATCAATGAAAGGCCAAAGAGACAAACCTGTTTATACTTAGTCACTTACCTTTATAAGAGAATTGTTTTGAAGGTTTAAAATCTCCAGTTGAATTCCTTTTCGTTGTCCACACTCGTTAAACTGGATAGGACCTGTTGAACCATCCAGATTAACCTGTTTATGGTAATAAAACCGATGATTGTTATTGGTTTGCAAAAAAAAAGAGACAATTTTTGCGTAAAAATAGAGTAGAATCCCGGAGGAATGGCTTGGTACACCAATATGGCCGCCGTTTCTTTGTTTTGGAACACCAATATGGCTGCCGTGACGTCATTTGAAAACGCTCTCTTTGCCATATAAAAACTGGCACGCCATTTTTACACAAATGCATTTAATTTGTCACAAAATTTGGGCAATTTTTCTCATGTACACGAGCAAATAAAAATGGCCACAGAAATGTTGCTACATAAATTTTGATCGTGTAGATGCGGCTTTAAGATTCTGCAACAATATCAGTTCCTTGTAAATAAACAGATTACTTACCTTTCTTAAGCAAGTTATCATTGCATCCATATCTTTTGAGCTAATGGCAGAGCCGTTCATAAATGAACACGGTTCTGTGTCTATCGCCTGATGGACAACTTGGACCACATCGTAAACAACTGAAATGAGATCCTAAGAAAACAATAATGCCCAATCATTTAGTTTCAACCAAACTTGCTAAGCAGCGCCTGTTAAAATTAATAAAGCAATAACACAACTCAATAATAGAAGGCTGATATAAAACGGATGCCTCCTCGCCATCAGCTCACTGTCTCATATCTCTGCTCTCTCAGGACCTACCTTGCCAATAAACGATTTTATTGCTCAAGAGTGCAAACTTGGGACCGGTCTAAGCCATTTTCATTCAACCTGCCTTTAGTGCCGCTCATTACTTATCCTTTTTAAATGGTATGTCTCAGCTTTTCACGCTATTTAACGCGCTATTTAACCAACAGTGATGCCAGAAGGACCCGAAGTCTTAGTTTGGGGTCTTGTTATATGGTAAATCGTGCGTACGCGGCGCTGTGTTTCCATGATTTTGAGTCGCCTTCCAACACCAAACGAGAAAAGACAAACCGTATCAGAGGCAATCGATTTCGTGCATGTGTGCCCAACTGGGGACTTTAAGGATTAAGAAGAAGAAGAAGGAGAAGCCGGAAGAAGAAGAAGAAGAAGAAGAAGAAGAAGAAGAAGAAGAAGAAGAAGAAGAAGAAGAAGAAGAAGAAGAAGAAGAAGAAGAAGAAGAAGAAGTAGAAGAAGAAGAAGAAATAGAAGTAGAAGAAGAAGAAGAAGAAGAAGAAGAAGAAGAAGAAGAAGAAGAAGAAGAAGAAGAAGAAGAAGAAGAAGAAGAAGAAGAAGAAGAAGAAGAAGAAGAAGAAGAAGAAGAAGAAGAAGAAGAATTAACATACCTTTTTAGTATTGTTAAAATAATTTCGGACTGCAAGGGGAATCGAGCTGTGGTCATACGGAAGCTTAAATGCTAAAACAATACTGTTCCCGTTGGAGCTCAAGTTTTGCGACACCTGAAATACCAAAAAACGTAAAACAAGAGTTATTTTTGAGATAAATTTGTGTTTCTGTATCAGTTGGTGTATTGTGTCGTACTCGTTAGTTATGGTGAACATATGCATACGGTTCGCATACCATTAAATTGACTTGAGACACTATTAACTTTATATAAACTCAGAATTATTTTCAAACCTTTCCCTGAATTATCCATTTAAAGCCATTTCTGTGTGGACAAGGTTTCTGCCAAAAGTTTAAAGAGAAACAGACTCATTGTTAATTCACCTGTTTCCCTTCGCACTACCTAAATATGCCTAAAATGTTGTCAGATATGCAAAGAAGTTATAACGACCTACAGCCAAGAATGATGCTTTTCAAGGAGTTCTGAAAGAAGCTGAACGCTACTTAGGTTGTTGGAATTCAATTTTTTGATGATTAGGTAAGCTCTTCGAGAAAAATTTCGTTTGAGCATTACTATAGAACAGAAGATCATAAACAAGGCTATGGACAGCTGTAGTCATGCAGTTCTCAAAAGCGGTCCTTCAAAGTATGTTACAGGAAGGTCTCCGAAAATGCAAGTAAGTTTTTCATAAAACCGTTGGGTCATCACGAAGCAGATAAAACGGTATTTCAAGGTGTTAAATAACACAATAACAGAGAAACTGATAAAAATATTAAAGAAGAGGACAGTAATACTGCTCCACGTACCTTTTGTAGCATCAGTTCAATAATTTCTTTTCTGGAATAAAGCAGAATAACCTCCGCTTCAAGGTTTTCAATTTCCTCCATTGCTCTTAATATTGAAGCTGTTGAATCTTCATTGTTGTCCTGCTCGGAAAGCTGAACTAAATTCACCCTGAGATTTGATCTCTGGCTTATGGCGTAAAAGTATCCAGCTTCGTACAAACGAGTGTCTGGAAGAATACAGAGTGCAATTTCGTTTAGTAAAATTTTGGTACATGTGAATAGAGCCGCTATTCCTCCTGCCGGCAGCTTTGGGCATTTGAGCATTGAGATATATCTTATATCCAGCTTAAATACATTAAAAACCACAAGCACTTTCTGCGACCTCTCTTTCCAATCCCTAAGCCAAACCGAACCCCAGAAGGCCACAAAATCTCGATCTTAGAAGGGTAGCTAATCATAAAGCCAGTTGACTTAATTAGAGAAATGACATAAAAGAGCTACGTTTACCATCAAATACAACTGCTATATTTTTCCAGTGAAAAGTGTTTAGTATATCAAGTGTAGCATGTGCGTAGTCTCTGTATCCCTCTAACATCTGAATAGCTTTTTCACATTGGTCGAAGGGCCTACTGTCACCATGGAGACGGATGAGAGGAATACCAGTCACTTCAGAGAGTGTGCATGCGGACGTGTTTGCGAGGCTTCCCTCGATAAGTGCAACGACATTTTGATCAAGTAATGCTGAAGCTGAAATGAAGATTGGGTCAACACTATTACTCTCTACAACAAAATTATAAGAAGAAAAACAGCAATATCATATTTCTCCAAAGTCTCTAGCAAACGTTCCTGTCACACTTATCATTTATCTATGTTTAATTAGCCTTACGAATGTGCGTTATTTGTTATTACTCATTCGATACTCATATATCTTGTCTTTTAAGAGTTCATTGTTTCTAGTACACTGCACTAACTTTGTTTGCAGCTGAGTACGATTTAGGAGCAGTATTTTACTTCGAGATAAAGAAATCTTTGTTTGGCTTTGCATACATACGATGTTAATAACAATAAAATATATACATATATTACAATGTAAATTATTGTGCTTGACACTGACTTGTTCTAACGTTCGAAACAACGTTAATAAAACTTTGAAGACATTTCGACTAAAAAACTTAGGCCTTCATCGGTTTTGTTTTTAAAAGGCAACTGTCTGAAAAAGTTGCTTTAAAGAATGCAGATACCTTTATTGTAATAAGCAGAAGTTCAAGCAAAGAACATGTTTAAACTGATGTACATTTTGAGATATTTTACCTTGTTTATATAGGTTTCCCATTTCTGACACGTTGAACTTTTTTAATACTACTGAAGCATTGTTCAAACGGTGCGTGTTTTTAACGACGAAGTTCATAGCATCATACTGTGCTGGATATTCATTAACAACACCTGTATGGAACAAAGCAAGAGAAATATTTTAATTCCAAGCCTGGGGGAGAGGGTGTACCTTAAACCCTTACCATTTCAAATACCTTTTTGACAGCGAAAAGTAACACTTTCTTATATCTTCGATAGAAAATTGTACCCCATAGAGGAACAGTTACATTTCTCTTAAAATACGTAAATGAATGTTCTTTTAATGCCTACATGACAATTTTCCCAACCCTTTTTTATACTCCAATACACCACACAAGAAGGAGCTACCAATTTTCTCACTTATCCATCAATACATAGGTTGTATTTTAATATAAGAAAATAAAAGCAAGAATGTCTCTCTTCTTCACTCACCGAAAGTAAATATCCTGCTTGTCGAGAATACCTCTGGCACGAGTAAGATCTTAATTATGAAGACAATGTACATCACTCCCCATGCCATTTCATCGCCCTAAAAATGATAATAAATGAATAAATGATCAATCAAAAAGACAGACAGACCTCATACAGGCAAACAAACAGTCATACAGTCAGACAGACAGAACGACGGACAGACAAGCATCAGACAGGCAAACAGAAAGACAGACAGACAGTCAGACAGACAGAAAGACAGACAGACAGAAAGACACACAGACAGACAAACAGACAGTCAGACAGAAAGACACACAGACAGACAGAAAGACAGAGAGACAGACAGAGAGACAGACAGACAAACAGACATTCAGACAGACAGATAGACAGACATACATACAGACAGAGAAGCATCAGACTGGCAAACAGACAGTCAGACATACAGACAGCCAGACAGACATACATAGAGACAGACAGAACGACAGACAGGCAGAAAGACAGAACGACAGATAGACAAGCATGAGACAGGCAAACTAACAGTCAGACAGAAAAACAGACAGACAGAAAGACAGACAGACAAGCATCAAACAGGCAAACAGACAGTCAGACAGAAAGACAGACATCAGACATGTAAACAGACAAAGCGATTTTATAAAGACTTGCGCGTGGTTAGCCGTTATTTGGGTCGACACGCAATGCTTCTCCTGCCCTTGAATAGGGTGTCATTTTACGGGCTTGGACCTTAAAAAGGGTATCAATTTTGGTTTCATTTATCTGTAAATAGGGTCAGGGTTTAGGAACCTTCGCAGCACACTCCTATCAAAAATTTACGAGAGTGCCCCCCTCCGGGAAGTGAGTTACTAAGTATATGAAAATGCTTCTAATATTCGATAACGACAGGAATATATAAGTATATGTTAAGACATATTTTAGAGCTATAGAGTGATGGAACAATCATAAAACACAGTTTTAAACAAGTCAAGGTTTCTCCAAACGATAATTACCTCTTGCAATACGTTTTAAAGAAACGATCAATATTTTATATTTCGTCGCTTTCAGATCTGCAGTAAAATGATGCTGGTTCAAAATAAATTTTTGCATTCGACTTTGCGTTAAGTCAAAAAAATGGATATAATAATGCATTTCTTAGCTAAAACAATCTAACAAATCGATATTTGCCACCTGCTATTGTCAAACGGGTTAAATACAATTAGTACAATGGTTTACCTGTATCATGACCTGTTCCTACGAATTAAAATTCCCTCGTTTTTTTACAGCGTTTTATTTAATATTTCAGTGTTACTATCAACGTGATAAAAAAGGAAATTTTGCATAAGATTTTGCATAAGATTAAAAAAATCACTTAAGATGGATAACATCGTGAATTTTATATCTTTCTTTTTAATGTAACGAAAAGTCGGTACCTAAGCGATTATGTATGTCTAGTAAAATTTCCAACTTATCGATCCTTGGAAATACCAGACCGCCGACCGGTTAGCTCAGTTGGTAGAGCGCCGGACGTCTGTGCGGGAGGTCTCGGGTTCGAGCCCAGACCGGACCAACACTCAGGGTCTTAAAATAACTGAGGAGAATATGCTTCCTTTGCAATGACATCTGCAAATGGTTAGATGTTCTAGTCTTCTCGGATAAGGACGATAAACCGTAGGCCCCGTCTCCTGCATCTTCACTGTTATGGTCAGCAGGGGACGTTAAAGAACCCACACGCTCATCGTTAAGAGTAGGGCACGAAGTTTCCCGGTTTTGTGGTCTGGTCTTTACCCGTTGTACCGTTGTACCGCTGAAATGCTCGGAGACATTAGCTCTGTTAGAGCTACTCTATAATCCGAGGGTAAATAAAGTATTCACTTCACTTCACAAAACGTTTTCAGTTTGGCGACTGTACTTGTATCCCACCAAGCGTCAAGCTATTTTTTTTAATGTATTTTTCTTGCGTTCTACTGATTATTTTAAAAATTGTGCGAAGGAGGGTAATTGCAATATATCAGCACCAGTATGCAACAAATGGGTTATTCTTGGCTTTCTTGGTTTGAAAGTATACACCTAAAAAAGATTCGGGACAAATTAAAAGGGCCTAATTAATTTTTTATTTGCGCCGTAAGTTCGAAAAATATATTAAGGCGTTCACTAACTGAAATTTTCTTTACGTACAAAATGTTTAGTTGTAGCCGGCGCAGCTATGAAGAACGATTCTTTCCAAGCGTCTATCTGGAAATAACATTTACCTCAGGTCGGATGTGTAACGTTTCCAAACATGCATTTTAATATTTTCCCAATTGTTCACTGCGTTTGTTGACTTCATGGCTAAGTGCTAAAATTAAATATTTGAATATAAAGCTAGTCGCATTAATATGAGCATAAATTCAGCAAGACCTAAACGAGTTTTAGTAAAGAGAAAAATATTATCTTGACTCGAAGACCCTAACCAGTATATATATTGAACAACATGATTAACTAAACTTTACTCGCACTTACCTGAACTGTGTGACATATAAAGCCTCCTTCTTGTTTGTGAAGTCTGAACAACTGTCGTGCAAGAGATGTTTTAACAGCGAAGGCAACACCTGCCACCTCTAAGCTGTCATAGGATGTGACTGACATGCAGATCTTTTCAGAACAAATCTACCGCCCACTGATACTTAATTACTTGGCTAATTCAAAAGGAAATGCGTAGTAGTGTTGTTGAGGCTACCGTTCACCTTCCACGAACATTTTTTATTAACATTGTTCAGCTAAATTGTAGTTTAGTACTCGTAATTCAAGACAGAATAGGAATGAGCGAATAAGAAAAATATATGACTTGTAAAGACTGCTATTTCGAGAAGAGGAATGAGCTAATAAGAAAAATATATGACTTGTAAAGACTGCTATTTCGAGAAGACAGAAGTCATGGCAACTATATTCCAAAGCCTTTTTTAATTAGCAGTTCTATGTTTGTAGTTTTGTGTTCGACATTTAACGCTGTAACTCGCTCTTATGAACGGTCTCGTGTGTGCCCAATGAAATGCCCCAAGTGCCAGAAAAATTCGTGTGAAAGCGCGGCGATTTTATTATTTTTCTTAATATAGAAATATTCCCGTAATTTGACTGATTCGTGTGCAATAATAGTGATATATGTACAAGACTAAACGAAAACAATAAAAAATATTACAAACAATGCTGCTCGTGATAATACATTGCAAAGGTTAGATTGTCTATAATGCTTTTATAGTTTTCTGTTAACCTGGTACGTGTATCGTTTGTAACTTTTTTAGCGAACATTATGTCATCATATCAGATAGTATTTTTGACTAATTTAAGCAGAGAGAACGCGTCAAATCTACATGCTAAACACTGTACGGTTGTCATCACCAATATATCGTTGTGTGAATAGAGTTTAATGAGAGTCAAATTATATCTCGGCAAATTCATGGTTTTAAGTTTAACGCGAATTTGAAGAAAAAAAATGATTAGCAGCTACCTCTGAGGTTTCTTTGGAGAATGATGACACTCGTAAATATTTTACTATTGAATTGATTAAGTGGTTAACCAGCAGTATGTGGCATCGCTTTTCACAAAATAACTAACATTCTCCATGACAGCTAAGGGCTGACAGCAGGTATATTCGTGTTAATTTGTTGTCAGCACTTAGATTGAAAATATAACAGATAGATGCTTCCAGCTTCTGAGATACGTACGATCAGGCTAGAAGTACATACTGCATACTTTGTATAGATCAGCTGACAGGTAAGTTTTGTCAAATATAACACCACATCAAAAGCGCTCGTGTAAGTGTAAAACAAATCGTGAATGACAGTCACCTGGTTCAAGTAGGAATGTTCATCATCGTTGCTCATGACTTTAAATCAGTGTTTCATTTTCTTTTAATATCCGTCGTAAAACCTGTCCAAAATTTAAATTCGTGATGTACAGGAAGAAAGGTTATGAAAAGTAAACTCACTTATTCTAAAATATTCCCTATCGAAACTGATTATTAAGAAACTAAACATCTAATACAGATACAAACCTTGGAAATATTTAACAGCTATCGTAAACAACGTCTTTTTTGCGAACGTTCTATTTAAAAAATTTGCATTTCATTGCCACATATTCTATAAATAAACTAAATAGCTACCAGTATTCTAAGCTAGATTATGCTGATAACAGTTTGTTTACCAAACATATCTAAGAGGTATTTAGCCTTGAATGAGGGAAATATAAAGCTTGACATGGAAAGCAACTAATTATAAGAAGTGCTTTGGAATTGCTTTATTTTTTTATTAGGACCACGCTCAATTGGGTGCTTATATAGTAAAATAAGGCTGTTATTTATTAATATAAATGTATTTATGGATCTATCTCGAATACTTGAAGCTTACCGCTTTAATTTCTTTATGAAAATCTTTATCACATTATCAATCAGTCCATAATTTCGTCGATGAATAACATTATGTGTGATTCAGAACTCAAATCAACAAAACAAAACAAAAGTCAAAGGTACATATCATATTCAAGTTTCGTATTAATCTCCTTTTGGTAGACAACGACTAACTACAGATGCTAGAAGCAACAGTTTTCAATTTTCGTTCGTTGTTTGTCATCAAAATCCTTTTTATAGCAATTTTTGCTCCACTGGCTTTCTCGCCGTCACTAGTAACATTTAACATGGCCGAGCGGAGATATGAAATAACTCTACGACTTTTTCAAATATAGGAGAGAAATTTCTTATATCCAAGTGACTATGTGATTTTCTTTTTATCAATAAAATTTAGTGGTATACCGAGTGGTAGGAAATAAAAAAAAACGCTATTCCGCCGTTATCCACATGTGTTTGATATATCGTCCTTGCCCACACGTGTCGATTTGCTACCACTCGGCGAGTCTCAGACAACAAATCGTCTTGAAGAAATTGCCAAAACTTGCAAGGTAGGCTTTTGTATTAATTTAAATTTCACCAAATTCGCCAACCAAAACGTTATTAATCACATTTACGTAACAGACCAGGTGATATAAAATTATTTTCAAGCTGAATTCATCTCTCTTAAGCCTTTTTAGGCCAAATAGCGAGGCCCTCAAAATGGCCAATCTTGTAATTTGTTGCAATTTGCCTTGTATGTCTTGAATGCCTATGGACAAAATATAACGTTCCCCAAAAAGATGGTATGATATTTCGAAACTACATTATCCATATTAGCTCTGCTGCTAATTTGGTTTCAAGAAAGTGAGTGCTTTGGGAAAAATAGCGAAATTGGTTTTGCTTGATTGTGCCGCTTGTCCAAATGGCCGACAGGCTTTATTACACAGCGTCAATTTTTTCCTTGTTCATAAACCTCAAAATACTTTTACAATAATTTTTATAAACTAGAAGAATGACTCTACTTTCTGCTGGAATTTCATTTGATTTGGTTTACATTTACCCGAGAACTAGCCTCGTATATTTTTACTTTTTGAGAGTGAAATTTTAGCTCAAAACATGAACCTGAGGCTTGCGTGATCAAGTGCGGTTACCATGGAAACAATACATCTGCCAATCAAAATATGGTCGTTTTTGTTCATCCCCCCAGGTAGCCTACCTCCACACAAAAAATGAAGGGGGGTTAAAAATTTTCATTTCCAAGTTTGCTTCACTTTCTCAGAGAACGGTTCTTAATGTGGTATAATCTTCCGCATAGGTAGGGTAGGTAAAGTCTGTATACGAGCCTAGGGGCCCATCAGGCCGAAGCTTCATCCCGGTTTCCGTAGCGTGAAGCGACTAGGGGTATTGCCAGCAGTAAATTCGCCGGTACCCATTTATACACCTGGGTGGAGAGAGGCACTATGAGAGTAAAGTATCTTGCCCAAGAACACAACGCAGTACCCCGGCCAGGGCTCGAACCCGGACCGCCCGAACCGGATTCCAGCACACTAACCATTAGGCCACCGCGCCTCCCACAATCTTCCGCATATCCAGCTTGAAAAACCCGGTTATATACCTTTCAATTATACAAAGTTTTTTTTTTTAAATTTGAAAAGCGTTTATTCAGTAGATCTCAAATATTGAAGCTCTTGCTCATAACTATACACAAAAATTCAGATATAAATATCGACAAAATAACCAATATTAATGATATCTTATAAATTACTAACGTTTTTTTGGCGAAACCAAATCACATAAAAAGAAGTGTAGCACATTTTGGTCAGAATTGTGTGTTATTTTCCGTCAGTTACGCTATTACAGCAGTTACCAGTCCCACGCGACATTCATAATGTAAAAATCGTTGCATACATTTATATGAGCTCAATAAATAATTATTATAATTATCATTATTATCATTATCAGACCAAAAAGGCTAGACGCAAGTTTGAGTTTTAGTGGATGTCAATCATCTCCGCCTCCTGGTTAACGTTTCTCAAAATCTCAAGAATATTTTAAATCCTGTGTTCGAAACTGAAAAATCTTTTGTTTAGTTACAGTCAAGCGCGTCGAACCGTAGCCACCAGACTTAGTTTTTGACATCTTTTTGACAAGTTTTTGATTAGTTAGATGGCTTCCGGTTGCACAACGGTTCATACGAACGATCTGTGAAACGTTCAGTTTCAACCTGTTTTACAAACCCAGAAGACATTTCCTGTACGAAAGGTTAAGTTTGACCAAATGTTTGTCGGCATAAAATTTATTTATCGTCAGTTGAACTTGGCATAATCGCTCGTGTGAAACGTTGTTTGAAACCCTTTCAAACACTGACGTTTAAAGACGAATCATGCAACGGTTGATACCCCGCGTTCCATTTTTCAAAGCATCTGATTGGTAGTTTAAAGCAACCGGAAGCCGTAAAACACATCAAAGTAATCAAAAACTTGTCAAAAAGATGTCAAAAACTTTGTTGGGTGGCTACGGTTGGACACGTTTGACTGTAACACATTACGATTTTAAGTTTTGTTTTCCCAACCAGAAATAAGAAAAGGTACAAAAATAAGTTTCGTGTGTGTAGATTTCCAAGACATTTTTATTGTCAGTCATGCACGCAAATGACCGTTGATGACGATGGAGAACATCAATCTTACTGGGCCATTTCCAAGTTGCCCTTTGCCTCATTTTCAAAACGAGTCTTCGTGCGAAACCATTTAATTGAAAATGAGTTTGATTTGCATGAAAATGGACGGTCAGGTAAACACTTTTTCATATGATTGGTTCCGCACGAAAACTCGTTCCCAAAATAAGTGAAGTTTTAATTGTTTTGTACGTGATCAAAAGTTTGTTGGAAAATACAGTCATCGGGAAAACATGCCGAAATAAACATTTTCTAAAACTAATGTCTGCCTATCGAAGACATGCCGTTTAATTAGAACATGATTTCCGAACAATTCTCCGAGTCAGACTCGACGAATGTGTTCACCAGGTCACTAGAATGTATTCTAATACATCATGCTTAACATTTTCCCTAAGTTTGGAGACAACAGACTAAATTTTTGCAGAGATGATTGACATCGATCGAAACTCATCTTTTTGTCTAGAATTTTTGCTGTTAAGGTCGCGTGTGACTGTTAACCGCTGTAACTAAGTCACTTGTCCTTTCAGCTATATAAAAAACATATTGCCTTTCTGACGTAAACAGAGTAATTGGAGTTCACAAAACCACCCGGCCCCGATTCCAAAAAGTGGAAGGAGAACTCGTAATTCGCTATTTTGGTTGATATCTACCTTTTATTTCAAATCTAGCAGTTAATTTTCTAGGATGTAAACTTTTCTGTAAATAAAGATCTGTAGTTTCATAAGCGCTGAGAAAGTTACATTTTCAGTTAAACATTCTACTGTAATTACAAGCGATAACCAGGGAGATGTTGTTCATTTTACAAACTCCTTTTGACTAGTATAAAGTAGCACATACTCGTCTTGGGGATGGATCTGGAACAATTAGAATTTCTGACGCCTACGGGGAGAACTTTTCAGTGTTTTTGTGAGGCAAACTATTCAAGCTCAGAAGTCATCTAGAGAAAATTAAAAAAAATATGAAGTCAATAAGTGGACACTGATTTGTTGAAAAAAACAGGCGACCACATGTGACGAAGTTAAAATGGTTATATGAAAGAACAAAATATTTTGTACAATTCCCTGTGGGTTGTGCAGTCTCCTGGTCTCGGATCACAGTTGTCGTTTTGGCCTCTATTACATTTTCTCGTGAATATTCTGACACTCAAGTTATAAATTTCAGGTAAATAACGAGATCATATTTACTGACACCGCTGATGATTTAGGGACGAAGAGGTGAGTATTTTCAATTACATTTGCAATAAATCAGCTTAACTTGGCTAACATATAAACACATTTAACAATTAGTCTACGAGCCCGAGTTTTCAATGGCCAAATAGTCAACGAGGCGCATTTAACTATAAGGATTAAACTTACAATTTTATGTACAGGCCAAATGTCGCCAATAATTGTCCCTTTGAAAGGCAACGCTCGCAATCGAAATGAAAACAATGGGAGAACCAATCAGATTCTCGGATTTTCATTAGTTCACGGCTGAGTTTCTGCTAATTTAAGATGTAAAAAATAGTTGATATTAGTTTATTGGCTGAAAAGGAGAAGCAAGCTGGATACCACAGGGGATATTTTTATCAGCTATCTCATTCACAAAAGGCCAAAATCATTTCTATACTCTCGACTCACACTTTGTAATGATAATGAATGGTATTCATGTGTGAAATAAGCATCACCGACGATTGGATTTGAATCTTCCTTCTTGAGGCTGTCGTAAGTTATCGTTTATTATAAATTCTGTAGCTTCAAAGTTCCTGTTTTAGCCTATGTTACATTCTACAATCGAATATTAAGATATCGATTTAACGATAAGATTAGCGAAAACGGTGAATATCTTAACGATTAAACGAAAGCTGTTTCTCGTTTTGTGGCTGGGAACCGACGTTATTGTTTAGAGTTTCTAAATTAAACAATCAAGCTGAAAACGGGTCTTTGCATAGTGCAATAATTTTTGTAGAAGTAGAATACACCGTTTGAACCTAAGCCAGAAGATCGCTTCATTAATTACCAGACGATATTCCCTGCAAGGGTTTTGCTATAAAATGGTGTGAATTGAAATGGTGTCGCAAGATTTCTAATAGGCAAATACGATTATTATTAATTCAAGAGTTCATGCTGACAGTATGGAACAAGGATGATAAATAAATGGCAGTAAAATAAGTCTTTTGAGGCGAATTTCAGTTTTTTGCTTGTTTGACGTTAGTAACCTGCTGAGAGTTGATAGTTTCGGCCGGTTACTATGAACGCATGACCAAGGGGTAGTTTGTCTTCGTATTTTACTATAAATACTCTCGATTGAATATTTCATGAAATGAGAAGTAATAAGAAAAATATTTCGTGTAAACAAGGTTGTAGGCGAAATAATTTAAAATTTCTCAATTTACCCGCATTGTCAATGTCTGCCGCTTGAGAAATAAATGTCTAGAGCGAATAAAGTCCTTAGTACAAATATAACTCAATCATGTTTTGATTTTGTTTTTATGTGAGCGGAAACTACAGTGAGATAAAAGCTGCTCCGTAATAACTTACATGAAAGTTACACAGTAGATAAAAGCAATCTCGGTAGTTCATTAACTGTAAATCGCCGATTTCAAGATTATTTTGTTATCAGTAAGACAATTTCAAAACAAAGTGTACATACATTTTGACTGAACAAAATGTAGACAAAAGTGGCAGTAAGTTAGCAAATCTCCAAAGAAGTGATCACTTACTAACTGTTATCTCACTCATAAGAAAGCAGTTCTTTTATTACAACCTCTGGTTAAATTTGAGTATGTGCAGTAAATACGATCAATTATCAGCGTGCGATAACCGCTTATCGCACACGATACAATGTACTGACTTATGAATTGAGTTTGAGACTTAACTCAAGATTCAAATGATTTACTGAGGATAACGAAATTACGCCTCCTCTTCATCCGCACTGGCGTTAAGGTAATATCAATCGTTTGTATGTAATGGTGGGTGGTTATGGCTCTAAAAACAAATTTGTCACGTTTTACAAAATCTAGTTGTATATACTGTACGGGTTTGATCTAACTGGTTTTAAATTCTAAGCCGCTTGACCTTTTTTTCAGCCATAAAAACGTTTCACGTGTTTTGCAAACGCATGTATCGCAAGCTTGATACCACAGAGGATATTTTATCACCTTTCACATTCAAAAAAGGCCAAAATAATTTCCATATCCTTGACTTATACACTGTGCTCCTCTGGTGATTAATCCTTTTTCTTTTACCTTAGAGACCTACCATGGAAAGAAGAAACATCTACATTGCACTGATATTCATTGTCTCATTTGCATCCAATGCATATACAGCAAACAGAATATTTACTTTTGGTAAGTCAGCGAGTACAATTTTTATTTCTCTTAACAGTTTATTGATGGGTTACATTAAAATTTACCTGCTGTTCATGACTTACAAGGCAATTTTCGCGAACAATGAATCATGAATTATGATTATCTACAGTCTTCTTAATTTTTATTTCACTATTAAATTTGCTATAAAACGTTAAGAAATCTTTGAAATTGAAATGTTACACAGTTTTTGTGTAGTTTCCATGTACATCAACTTCAAAGTTATTTTTATTCTTAGATAGATGTACCCTATTAGCAGAGGGTTTCCCCTATGCTAGATACTTCATTCAATCATCCGTTCGTTCGTTGGTTCGTTGGTTCGTTCGTTGGTTCGTTGGTTCGTTGGTTCGTTGGTTCGTTGGTTCGTGCGTTCGTTGGTCCGTTCGTTCATTATATTCTTTTCCTGTCCCACACAGGTCGTATTTATGGATATTCAGCGGAGTATGACGCGATCATCGACACCACAATCAATAGAACGTTTGCTTTGAGCAATGTTTCGACAATTTTAAGAAAGTACAACACATCCCAAAATATAAACCTCTTTAATCAAGGTAAGATGTTTTGAGATATTTTGTTGCTAATACAAGTTTAATTCTACTACACGTGTAATTTCAGTAACCAAACAGCATTGTTTAGTCAGGAAAAGACCAGGGAAGAAATTTACATTTAAAAAACATTTCGTCTTCATAAAATCCATTAGCAAATTTAATCTTTTAGACTCTGTTGTTACAACGTCCGGATCTTCTTTATTTCAGCTTCGTTGTTTCTTGAACAAAATGTTGTTGTACTCATCGAAGGAAGCCACACAGAAACGTCCGCATGCGCACTCTCTATAGTGACCGACATTCCTCTTATCCGTCTCCATGGCAACAGTGGGCCCTTCGACCAATGTGAAAAAGCGATTCAGATGTCAGCGGGATACAGAGACTACGCACATGCTACACTTGATATACTGGAAAAGTTCAGATGGGAAACTATTGCACTTGTATTCGATGGTAAATACGTACTAATCCTTTTAACAATACTTTTTCGTCAAACCCCTAGTTAATGGTAATTAAGATTTATCCAGATTTATGGTTTCAAAAACTGGCTGACTGTATTCTGATAGGTTGTTATGTTTTGAGGGATTCAATTTTGGACGTATTTTCCTTCTTTGCCCTTTACAATAATTTATTACACGACTAAGACAGCTAACAGGGCCAATATCTAAAATCAACCAATCAGATTGTGTTATTGCTGGTTAGATATTTTCTAAATAAGTATTGGACCGGGTAAAGGTTCTACAAGTCCCGGACTCATAAGGGACTGTCTCTAAAAACGGTGTCCGGTCGGTTCCGGGTCGAAAATTGTAATTGTAGGTTTGTCACTTAGTTTTAAATGATCTTCGCTACAGCGCAAAATGTGTTAAACAGCACTAAATCATCAAAACCTTCCCTATATTTCCTTATTTTTACCCCCCTCCCCTCTCATAACAACCCCCCACCACCTCTGGTTAGACATATCCATAACCGATCATGTCAAATGCTATTTTCCAGTTTCTTGGTCCTATCCCCCTTCTCCCCCCCCCCCCCCCCCCACAAAAAAAAATGGATTTTCTATATCTAAGACTGCGCAGATGTGCAAAACATTAAATTGAGGTGTACGGTGGGGAGGGGGGACGGGGGTGTTATAAGTTCATCGCAATAGATGTATTTGAAATAGAAGAAGTGGTTTTTCAAAATATCGTGAAGCACCTTTCTCTAACAGGTGTCTCAACTACTTTGGTCGCCGATTGTAGTAGCGCTATTTTCGGAGGTCGGCCTCTACCCTTGGTTAAAAAGATATTTACACTACTAATGTTCTAAAAGCTGTTATAAGCCGCGTCCCAGGTTTAAAATATTTCTGTCGTATGTTTGTATTAGAGGGAAGCTTGCATGAAGCCGCCTATTTTCGAGCCATTTCCCAAAGATTGCAGCTCACGGTGAATTTAGTGCAGTTTTCTGAGCCAAGCGAAAATGAAGATTTAACAGCGCCAGTTTTGAAAGCAATGGAGGAAATAAGAAAGTCTAAAGCTGAGGTTATTCTTCTTTATACCAACCAAGAAAGCGTCGAACTCATGCTACAACAGGTAATAACGTATGACTTAATTTAAATTGGTTTGCAAGGGAATGATCAAGTGTTTTAAACGGTATTCGGAGAAGCTATCACGTGCCCAAGAAACATCCAATATCAGCAAATCCCACTAAATTACAATCATATTAGTAACAAATTTTGACTTTATGTGATGTGATATCTTGTTTTATATTTCTTTTGCTATCCTTCTTTGTGTGTGTATTTGTTAGTTAGGAAAACGACAGTTTAATGGTTATAAATGATTTTTCTTGTTCGTCATGACAGAAACTTTGTCAGCACAGAGATTTGAACAACGTCTATAAATGGATACTTCAGAGAGAGGTTTGGATGTTGCTTGCTTACTAAGCTATACTACTCATGATCATGGTCATGATCGTACTTTCGTACGTTGTTTTGTTTTTTTGATTTGTATTTATTATTCAAATAGTGAATGTCAACCGACCGCCAATGAAACACACACTTTTTTTGACAGACAACTTTTCTCTTCATCTTCTTCTCCTCATGCAAATAAACTTTTTCCAGCCTACCTAGCAGTAATATTTTAACACCTTTTATTTTTAGATAATTACTTAATATGACTTGATATAAAAAAGTCCCACGATCCTGCCAATGTACAGAATGTATGCAACAAAAGAATAAGCTGAATGCCCGAGTCGAGCCGATTTTCTAACGCAACTTTCCCGTGTCGACGTTAGAGGATACCTTGTGCGACGTCAGGTACTTCACTTTTCTGTCGCCCCGTCCTACAATGAATGCATCAACGTGTGACTTACAGGAGGTCTGGTCGCAAACAAACCTTATGGTTTCTTTTAGGCCATCTCACCACAAATTTTAAAAAGCTTCTAACTTTTTGCAGTTGTATTTTGTGGTGTGGCATTTGATTCGCTTTTTTACTTTACAGGCACCATTGAACTTCAGCAGCCACCGGGACGACATTGTTTTAGCTTTGAAGCTTCCAAACATTCAGAGCTCAACTGCCAACGAGCAAGCACATTCACTTAACAGCACCAACAAGGTACGTCAGGGCCACCCTGTATTTTACAGCCCATAAGAAATACAGAAACCTTAAAAGTCATTTTAACATATTTTTTATTAACATATACTGTTTTAAATCTCTTTTAAAATCTCCGTCTAGGACCTTATTGCGCTTGCGTATGATGCAGCCCAAGTGATCAACCAGGCAATCAACAGAGAGCTGTGTTTATCTTTAAATGGAACTTCTATTAGCACAAAAGACAAAGAAGCGATGTTCACTTGTATGAGGAAGGTAACCAATGGACAATTTGATTTATGTTCTAAAGAAATCAGTTCATTAGGATAGTCAAGTGATGGATTTTGATAGCTCAGAAACAACCTCGTTCCCAGGGTCTCTCTCTCCCCGCCCCCAAGAGCGAGAGAAGAGAGACCCTGGTTGGGTCTGGTCACGTGCCCCCCAGAATTTGGGTGGTGACAAAAAATTCATTGAAGGGAGGGGCGGCTTAGACTGCTTTTGTCAATACCAAGCCTACAGGAGAGCGTAAAGTGTTGCCACCAAAATAAACACATCTTTCACGTGGCTCCGGTATTTCCCATTACGGTCATGTCGCAGTGCAATACAGTGCAAACGCCGAAAAAAAATTATCAATCGTCCAATAACAGAAATCCCAGTTGTTGTAGGTTGTGTGGACTTGTCAAAGACGTGAATTATTGCGAAAATCTCTTTGCGGAAGCCAACAAGCCTGCCGTGGCTGAAGAGGTTTACTGAAGACCTCTACTGCGCAAAGTAAACGGCTATTATGCAGGCCTTGTGAAAGAAGGCTAAAGAACTTTAAAGAATTTAAGGGCATCATATCACAAAGTCAACGCTACTTCGAAAGGAGCGAACGGGTGAAGCGCTGTATCGATGTGTCGCCGTCTGCACCCCGGACTCTGAAGACCGCGAAGGATCAGAAAACGAGTCGTCGCGGACTGAGTTTTCCTACCGTTGCCGACGAAGAGTTAAGCGTCCAGTCTTGTGCAGAAAAGGAGGTTAGAACAGAAAAATGATTTATATTGCTCCGGTTTAAATATTTTACGCGAACGATGGCAGTCCGCGCGTTATGTTTTCTCATGTTGTTGACAAAATCTTGACACCTCAAATTTTCTCTCACTTTCATTCAGAATGACCTCGAGGTACTGGAGATTTCCCAACCCTGGAATCTGCAGGAAAGTAAAGCTCAGCCAAAGGTAAATATAGTTTTTAGCTTGTTTTCATTCATTCAATTAGCTAGGAATTTGGCTGTAAACTTGTGTCATAAAATCAGAATTTAAGCTTATACTGACGTGTGAATTCGCTCCTTCCGTTCGTTGTTTATTTCTTCATCGTTTACTATGATATTTCTTTTTCTGTAGATTGGCCAACCAGAGCCGCTAGATATCCTTCAGGCCAGCAATCGTCAGGAAAGTTTTGTTCAACCAAAGGTACATTTATTTTAAGGAAAGCTTTCTTTTTTTCAGTTCGCTTAGGTCGACTACTTGTGAAATATTAAATATAGAGTTGTGGCCGTGTTATTTTTGGATGGCGTTGTTTATTTCATTATTCACGTTGATTTCTTTTTCTGTAGATCCCGCCGCTATCCGAAGAAGAAGTTCTTAAAAAAGTTCTCGGTGAAGTAGAAAAGGAGTTGATAGAGGTGGCGCGAAGAGTGACTAAATCTGTACTCAGGGAGCGTGGATTTACCGGAATGAGCACTCTAAAGGCTTCAGGATGTGCGCTGCAATCGAGTTCTAAATCCTCACTCTTTCCCTTCACGCTAAATACGGTGGCCTTCATGTTGCCCTCTTTAAGTCTCCTTATTTGATCCTTGATCAGTGCATTTAACGGCGAAACGACACGCCGCCATCTCGAATAGCATCTATTCAAACATAAATTTCAAATTGAAGCAAGTGGTTTGTCTCGAGGCAATCTATCATGGACGCGATGTTGTTGCCATTTTACCGACTGGATATGGAAAGTCCATGATTTTCCATCTTCTGCCTTCGCTATTCCTCGACAAAATTAAGTGTGAAAGTCGAGTAGCGCCATCTCCTGTAATCATTGAAGACTGCTGTAAAACATGGCTAGTTTAATGGCGGTCGGAGCGTGCGAGAGATAACCTTGTTTTGAAATCGACAAACGACAACGCGACAAAATACTTGGCATTAGTGGACCCCTCCCTCATGTTCTCATTTGTCCAGGAGGCACGTGACCAGACCCAACCAGGGTCTCTCTTCTCTCGCTCTTGGGGGCGGGGAGAGAGAGACCCTGGGAACGAGGTTGGCTCAGAAACAGCACCTAATGACACTACGGACAAGCTTTACCTTCAGGTTAGGAAAAGATCGGTCGCTGCTGGCCTATAGTTCTTGACATGTTAAATGGCCTCTGTACCTTTACTAATCGCATTTAACGTTTAACGGTTGGTTGTGTCTTTTAGCGATCTCACAACCATTCTTATTTCCTGTGTTTTCATTGGTTAACACTTTTCTATAAACAGGTTAACACGGATGGTGCAACAGGGCCTATCCATTTTAACGAGTATGGGAAGCGAACAGGAATTGAACTGGAAATTTTAAATCTACGGAACAATTCCTTTAAAAATGTAAGTAGCAGAATAGAGAGCAAACACATTTCTTTTGCACTTTTGCTGTCTCAAAATGTCTTTATTCGAGAACAGGATTCCGTTGTTTGGCAAATTTGTCGTGTCAAATTAGTAGATACAAAAATATTATTCACTGTTGTGTATACATAAATATTATTCGCTGTTGTGTATACATAAATATTATACACTGTTGTGGCCGATTTGTGTGAAAATCTCGTGAAAAAGGTCCATTTCACATTCAAAATCACCAGACCAGCTGGCAAGTTCTGGTAAGCGTCCTTAGAAACTTACATCATTACCCCCCCCCCCCCCCCCCCCCCCCCCCCTTTAAGATAAAAAGGTTGAAAGAACTGTCCATCTTAAACAATTTTCTTCAACTCTAAAGGAGGATTACCAACGAAAAATTAAAAAAAGCCAAATTGGTTAAGATTCGCTGTAGTCAACTCAGAAAGAGAAACAGCAATAAAATACGTGATTAAACGCTTGGCGTGGCGCGCATCCACAAAGCACTCGTTGATGCGTTTTTGCTGTTGTAATCCACTCATTTAATAGATTTTTGAATTGCCTTTAGGTAGGTACGTGGAATTCTACCAAAGGGGCAATTCTATTTGATAACATATCACGAAATATAGACAGTCCATCGGCAGGAGAAAGTTTGGAGGGAAGAACGTTTAGGGTTGTTGTTGCAGAGGTAATAAATGTTAACGCATCAAAAAATGGTCTATTGTTCCAGCTCAACTTTTGGCATTTTAATAGTCCTGTTATTCTTGGTAGGTCTGATGAAGCAGATTTTAATGTAGTCAGACCAGTTTGCTAACCTCCTTTTTTAATTTGGATCTTTTTATCTAATCCTTTAATACCGATCCTGTCAAAGGTCTTTTTTTAGAATTTCATAACTGAATTTATGAACAAAATCGGCAAAAAAAATAAATTTAAAAGCACTTAAACTGCACAGTAGCACAGTTTTAATGAACAATCTTTTGTCTGCTATATTACTATTTAAGGTTTTTATTCATTTTCTTTTTATTTTCCTTAGCTTAGGTAAAGGACAGCGGCAGTATTCACTACACTTTCCTTCCCATCTGTTATATTTTTCTGTATTTGTTTGAATTTTATTTTTAATATTTAAGATTAATTATTTATATGACGTTTGTAAATGAAAAAAATAAAAATAAAGATACAAAATAACGCAATTCATCTATAATAATTATTAACCGTGATCTTTTTGCCTTCTTTTGACAGACAGCACCATTCGTGGTGAGTAAAAAGCTTAAAGATGGCAGCGTTTCATATGAAGGATATTGCATCGATCTGCTCAATGAACTGGCAAGAAATCTCAAGTTCACATATGAGATCTACCTCACTCCCGACGGGATGTACGGCGCTGAAACAGAAAACGGAACCTGGAACGGAATGATTGGCGAGTTGTTAAACGAGGTCTGCCTATTATATTTTGTTGTTGTTCTTTCATTGGTGACCCATCTTCTGATTGGTCTCTACATTTTTGAACTGTTTCACTAATTTTTGAGAACATGGTTGAAAATCTGGTTTTGAACATTTTTGTAAATGAAAGCTCTAGTATCCTGCATTAACTAGCTATAATTTATGTTTCAAGAAAGCCGCTGTAAGTACAAAGTCGTTGCCAAGGATAGTACTGTGAAGACATCTGTGGCCAGTAGGAATCGAAGTTAAACTAAGTTTGACGACTCGAATGAAATCTGCTTGAGTGTGGAAAAGAGCTGGGTAGCCAAATTAGTCGGGATACTTGGCCAACCGCCTCAACAGTTTTGTCCATGATTGCAGAAACACCAAGCTTAAAGAAAACAAATATTTCAAATAACCATAACAAGCTCAAAAATATCCCAGCTGGCGGTAGGCGGACCAGTTGGCTTTTTACAAGTATGACTGAAGTAGTAATTTGAAACATCCGAAGCCCGATTGCTCAAATAATCAAGGTAGGGTAAAGTCTGCATACGAGCCTAGTGGCCCATCAGGCCGGAGCTTATCCCAGTTTCCGTAGTATGAAGCGACTAGGAGTATTTCTACTTCCCCCTGGATGGGATGCTAGTCCATCGCAGGGTTAACCCCAGCAGTAAATTCGCCGGTACCCATTTATACACCTGGGTAGAGAGAGTTAAATTAACATCAATACCTTATGCTAGTGGTAGCTCTTAAGACATCATTTAACATGTTCCACAATCTGGTCGTATACAAACCTGATCATTTTGTCCTGTCTCCCACTCTTTCTCCCAAAGCGTGCTGACATGATCGTTGCGGATCTCACTATAACTGAACGCCGAGAGAAAGTAGTGGACTTCAGCGTGCCTTACATCTACTACACTGAAGAAATGTTAGTTAAGAAAACATCTTCCAGCGGGACAATTGATTTACTACAGTTTTTGAATCCCTTTGACAATCACGTTTGGTTTGCCACCCTAGCCAGCCTGGTGCTCATATCTGTTGCTGTGTTTGTATTAAACTACTTCAGTCCTTATGGATATAAAGATGATAATGGCCAAGGGACATCGGAGGAGTTTACTTTCTTTAATAGTGCTTGGTTCGCATTGGCTTGTATGCTGCAACAAGGAGCTGATAATTCACCACGAAGCTTGTCAGGTAGATGCAGATAGTTGTGGTCTTACATTTTAATAAAAAAACCTCTTCTACATGGGTATATAACCTACCTACCTACCTACCTACCTACCTACCTACCTACCTACCTACCTACCTACCTACCTACCTACCTACCTACCTACCTACCTACCTACCTACCTACCTACCTACCTACCTACGTACCTACCTACCTACCTACCTACCTACCCACTTACTTACTTGCTTGCTTATACTTACTTATTAACTTACTTACCTACTTAAAGGCCGTATTCTCGCTGGATGCTACTGGTTCTGTATTCTTATATCAATATCAACATACACTGCCAACTTGGCTGCTTTCTTCACCGTAAAGAACGCTGAGAATCCAATTAACAACCTTGAAGACATCGTGAAGTCATCTTATCAAGTAGGAGTAGTGGAGTCGTCAAGTGTGTACGAGGCATTCAAGACAAGTCAGTATGAAACATACAAGAAGATTTGGCACAGAATTAAAACGGAAAGCACCACAGTTAAAAGCGTCTCTCAAGGTATTCAATGGGTGCGAGAAAAAAGGGAGTTCGTTTTTATTAATGACGGACCGACTCTCAAGTATGCTGCAAACCAGCCACCTTGTGATCTGACAGTAGGTAAGAGAACAAATGAATTATTGATTAATGTAATTTGTTAATTAAATTAAATCGAATTTAGTGAAATATATTTGGGGTAGCAGGGATGCACAGTGGTGAGAGCACTCGCCCCTCTCCAGTAAAGCCTGGGATCGATTCCCGGATTCGGCGTCATATGTGAGTTGAGTGCTCCACGGTTTTTCTCTGGGTTATCCAGGTTTCCTCCCTCGACAAAAATATACCAACATTTCTACTGAAATTCCAATTCGGTCTGGAATTCGAGGGTCACAGGTTTGTCAGTTGCAAGACTTTTATGTGCAACCCTCGTTAGAAAGTGTCTGTTTATTTATTGGTGAGATGCTTTACAAAAACAGATTTTATTTTAAAACACGAAGGGCTAAATGTAAAAAAAAATGTAATGTTAATGTTCTTTATAGTGGTCATACATATAGCATATCTCTTCGAGATAGCTAGTTTACAGACATACCACTGAAACAGAGGGAACAGTAAATGAACATAACATAGTTAAAAATCCCAACTGGCAGGAGGCAGACTAGTTGGCTATATACAAAGCTTGACTGAGGATTTGAACTCAGGACGACCGAGAACAAATCCATCTAGTGGCAGGGTGGAGGCCTTAAACCCGGGACCTCTGGATTACAAGACAAGCGCCGTAAACCACTCGGCCACCCTACTTATATTCCAAGCATTTCAAGGCTTTTGCTTGTTCTGATTAGTTCCAGGTCTGACGACAGCTAAAGGACTTGCGCTCGCTTTTCAAGCAAATGATCCTCACACAATCGACTTTACACTGGCCATTTTACATCTGCACGAGAACTATTTCCTCGACAACTTAAAGCGGAAATGGTGGGAGAGTAATACTGGATGTCCTCAAGAACAAGAAACAAGTAAGATAGTAATGATAACATGCACACGTCGCTTACTGCAATATAACGTATTGCTCATACGATAGTAAGGTAAGTCTACCTTACCTAAATCATGAATAATCCGAGAAAGGAATATCGCACATATCCGAGACTCGGACAAGTAGATTGTCTGTTTATCTGCTATAACATTTCAAATTCTTGACTCTTTTCATTCAGGACAGGGTTTGTTTTTTATGCCTACTTTTTGTCGCGTGTCAGTGAAAAAAAGCAATAGCCTGCTCTTATGGCGACTACGCCATAATCCTCATAAAAATGTCAAATGCCGAACCACTTAAACTCCCATACCATACTCTGGCTGGCAATGAAACATCACGTACCTAATCAAAGTTCGCACTGGTTCACAACAAAGACAAAAAACAACAGTGTTGCCAAAGTGATAAAAGAGGCATTTTATCACATACATTTAAAGAACATCTTAGATTTTAGATATACTAAGAATGAAATGATTTTTCTCTTTATCTATTCTTTAGCATTGTCTCGAAAGCGCATTGGTCTGATGAGTATGCTGGGAGTGTATGTTGTCCTGGGCGTTGGGATAGTTGTTGCATTCTTGACGCTGATTGCAGAGATCTTATGGAAAAGAAAAGACAAGCTAAAGTCTTTCACCATGACTAAAAGGTTTGTCACTGCCTAACGGGTAACCTTCTAATGTATATAGGTGCTTCGAGAATAGCTGTCGTACAACAGCAACAACAACTTTGTTTTACCTCTTAATCATTTTTTGTAAAAGGAATTAGTAATTAAATTAAAGTATAAATAGATAATTAGGGGTTTTGCTGCCTGAAATAACTAGGACGTTAAAAAGGACAGACAGCTAGTGTGACAGTTATGCTAATACAAGTTTAGGTCGGTAAACCCACAAACAACACAGAGCATATAGTATGCAAAGTATCAATAAAATAATATATAGATTTAGGCAGGCCTAAAAGCGGAGCTCCCATTTATTATTTTTTTCCCAATTTAATTACAGTGTTACCAAATAAGTAGCCACACTATTTCTAAGCTTATACAGTGGTCCATAAGGGTTCAAAATAAATCAATTTTCAATCGCTCATGGTTAAACTTAATATCTTACTTGTAAAAACCTCTCATGGTTTTGTTGACGAAGGCGATGTCAATATATTTCGAGGTTAATCCTTCTAAATTTTTGCCTATGACAGATTCTAAAATTAAAATTGACGAGTGCACTTTATTGGATTCCTCACGTACGCACGTAGGCGCAACAACAAATCTTAGTAAAACTTTATACAACGTTTACTGTACACTATGTTAATAAACCTTTATGACTTATTCAATGTAAGAAGGACCTTGGTCTTGCTTTGATTTACTGCAAAACAGTTAGGGCATAAAAAAATAACTCAAGGCAAAAACAAAAATACAGCAAAACGAACTAAGTAAACTCGCTGCTAAACACAGTAAACAAAATGAACTCAAGCTACGGCAAACAAAACTCACGGCGGGAAACAAACTCTGCAAATTGATGGTGCCGGTTTTGTAAGTCATTTTAAAGCAGATTTTGTGTAAGAATTGTGGCAGTTTGTGATTTGGAAAGTGGTGCACGCTAACTTAGAATAAGCTTATAATGTTGTTTTGACTGTTTTGAACCGTGTTCTTTTCGTCGCAGTTTGGTTGCATGATTAACTAATTCTGTTTTACCGTACGCCTTGCTAAAAACCTTATAGAATTTTATGCAGAGAACTGATTCAATTTTCTTCATTTCTGGTAAGCAAATATGCGGAAGGTTAAGTCTGAACTTGCTCAGCCAAGCACAGGTAACTCGCAACGAAGTCGGCGAAATATTGGTTTTAATACGATTTCAACACACTCGCTGATAAGAGAAACAAAACAAATGCAAGCGAGTATAAAAAAAGAGCGGTTGGATAATAGATCGCTTAAATATATATTGGTGTGCAGTATCGCTGAGTAGTTTTACTCGGTTTTGTTTCGCAGGATTTTTCTGTACGTATACGTGTAGTTTGTAATTTATAAAGCGAAATCGTGATTTTGATCCGTGAAACTTAATAATTTGATAAGCTTATTGTTATCAATATCTAATCATGGTCAATCATGAACATCACAGTTAACTCCACTAAGTAAAGCACAAAACAATTAACCTAAACGAAATATTTAATAAACAATGTCTGTATGAAATGTACAAACATGAACAGGTTTGTGAGCAGCATTAATTGAATTATTTCGGATCTTCCCGTTAAGAGGTTGTCCTAAATCATTTGGCATGAGTTTTCATGATGTAGATGAGTAAATAGAGCGAGAAATATTCACGAAGAACTATGTTTTCCAGCATGCTTTGATCTTTCTTCGCGTCTTTCATTCAGGTTAAAAAGTGAACAACGTACCAACTATTTGCCGCCTTTTCATACAACCGCTTCGTTTAAGTTGAAATGAAATGTCCAGATCATGAGAAAACATGAGAAAAAAAACGCTGAAGTAATAAAGTGTTCTTACAAGTTTCTATGACATTTAAGTTAACTCTCAACAAACCAAAAAATGTTTTTGTGTTACTTTTTGTGTAAGAAGGACTCCAAATCAAGGACAAAGATAAACTAGTCCCAGGCCTAATCCGTGCGTACGGACGGACGGACGGACGCGGGCGACCACCAAATTTTCTTGGCTTGATGGATTTCCCATTTTCCGCTACTAAAATATTGAAAATAAATAAATAGGAGGAATATAAAACAAGAGGGGTAAGGCTTACTAGAAGCGACAGTGCCAAAAAGTATCATGGGTGTTGGTACAGCCTTCCTCAAAACAGTTGTATACTAGATAAAAATAAAAATATATTATCACCGAATCGCTAATTTACTAAAAAAAAAATCCAATTTGGTGATCACCGAGTTTGTTTTTGAGTGGGGGTGAGGTTGCGGAAATATCGCCGAGTCCAGAGCATTCGTATAAATCAATATATTAATTTATTTATTAGTATAAATCTTTTTTTTTCTATTTGTAGGCCAAAGGTGACTTCTGTTCAAGTCCATCCAATTCAATGATTGATTGGTTCTTTGTTGGTTACCCCAGACATCCATGTTACAAGTGCAATGCCTTGAAATGGAGCTACACGTATCGTATTTTCTCGATGAAACGCCGGGGTGGGGTCTTTTTATTTAAACTTTGGACTCGAGGAACAAAGTTGGTTTTAACCAGGCATTTCTTCCATGAGTCCGGAGTTTAAGCCTGCTTTTCATAATTTTCAACATAATAAAAACCACAACTTTTGTCGTTATACATTCAGAGTTTCGCAGGTTAAAGTAAAATCATACGTAACTAAAACAAACAAAAAGGAAGGAAATATCAATTATTTAGGTTTCTTTCGTTGCAAAAACAAACAGCACACATCATTCATTTTTTGACATAATGATTTGCGCAGTAATTATATATGATTTCATTGGTTATGACTTTGGTCTTTGAGTGCACGGTGTTGTGGTCTGGTCTTTACCCATTGTACCGTTGTACTGCTGAAATGCTCGGAGACATTAGCTCTGTAAAAGCTCCTCTATAATCCGAGGATAAATAAAGTATTCACTTCACTTCACTTCACACTTCACACACTTCACACGGGAATGTTAGAGAATAACACAAACCGAGTGCCTTAATAATTTTGCTGTATTGCCAAAATAAAATTCTAAAATTGTTTAATTGAGGAAAATTTGTCATTATTTTTTATTTGAACTGCAGTATAAATTTATACGCACATTTGTAATTATCTCAGTCGTAATAACGCAACTGCATAAATGCTAGTGTCTGTAGATATGACGTCACAATCACAAACTAGTGTCAATTAAGCATTATACCGTCAACCAGTGAGAATACATATAGTAAGCAAACTGCTAAATACTAGCCATGGTATATTGCAATTCCTGAGTTTTGATTGGTTTACAGGCCATGGTACTGAGCTCATATTCCATGGACCACAAATATGGCAGGTGAACGGGCCAGCGAGAACAGCAGGGGAGCTCAAATATTGCAGTTATTCGGGTTCTTTATTACAACAATTATTGCACTTGCGCTTGTTGGTTGTGACATGGTGGATAGCCAACTCTGCGCTTGGCGCCTCGTTGGCTATTTATCATCTCATATCCAACAAGCGCGAGTGGGTGTTATTTGAACCTTCCTCAAAACGTTTGGCATACTCAAATATAAACAAGATTAAATAAAAACGCGTAAGTATAACGCGAGAAATGTGGCCAAAAACACTTGCTACCTTTAAGAAATTGTGTGTAATTTAAGTTCGCGATCATCGTCATCAAAACAAATTGTAAATAAAAGATATAATATTACTCATAACAATTAAATTAATCAACTATTAATTTACACTTGAAACTGTATTATGTTCTGAAATAAGTTATTGCTAAAAAAATCATATAAACGGAATTGTAATTACATATAAAATGAACATGCCATGTAATAAATAGAACAGAAGACGTTATGAAGTATTATAGTCATTTTGTCTGTTTCTTCACACGTACGGTTGTCCATTAACATCGCAGTTATGATGTTATATATCAAACACTCGAGACAGTTTTCCATTGGGATATCCAAACACCAAGAAGAGAGTTGAAAATACGATGCGCAGCAGAGTATTTTTGACGAAATTCGAGGTGTTTGGATAGCTGATGAAACACTGTCTCGAGTGTTTGATATATCTTCTCAGTCGAAACAAAAACTAAGGAGCAAATGGAGAAATAAAATCTTAAAAATATATGCTAATTAAGACCGGGTATCCAAAATTTATTCTTCAATGCTACAGCGAGTGCAATCAACAAATAAATGAGAGTTCCCAGTTTTATTTGCTCAAAAGGCAAAGGTGAAGAATATCTAAAATTCGGCCTTCTTTTTCATTAGCTCTTTTTGTAACCTGTCTGACGTCGTGTAATAATTCAGCAATTGCAAAATATAGTCATGGAACGAAATGGATGCCAGCAATGGAAGGAAACTTAAGAAGCTAAGATTGCAAATTGCTGAAAATATTGGCAGTCCTTAAAGGGAATCTCCGATCTTATAGTTGACGTTGAATTTCAAGTCTTGGGACACGTCACCAATTGAAAAAAGTCACTTACAATTTTGCAAACGTTACCTACAAGTTAATAACAAGGCATCTAATATTGCATGCCGGGCTGAATTGGGTCGATTCCCTTTAACCTTTGATATAAATAAACGAATTCTTAAGTACATAAGTTATCTTCAAAATAAAGATCAAAACTCCTTCGTCGTGCAATCACTGATAATGTCAATAGATTTGCACGGTAATGGTAAAAATAGTTTCTATTCCAATCTTATAAATATGCTCAATTATTATGACATTTCCTTTAACTTTAATCATGACACTTTAGATGACACTAAGATAACATACTTTGTAGATCAAATGAAAAATAAATATATCGCCTATTGGAAACATTCCCTTTGTAATTCTCAAAAACTAGAATTTTATAATACTTTTAAAGACAGTTATACACCTTCGCCCTATTTAGATTTGACTAGAAAAAATCCTAATCGAAAAACACTTGTAAAACTTAGAATAAGTAATCACAAACTTCTGATTGAAACAGGAAGATATAACAACATCCCCAGAAGGGACAGACTATGCACTATTTGTGGACATAATGTTGAAGATGAAACCCATTTTCTATTTCATTGCCCAAGACATTCATCACTTAGAGACAACTTTTTCAGCAAAATAGATCATGTAATTTCGAATCCCAAGCAGTTATCAATTTCAACCTTGATTGTGCAATTAATGAACTCCACTGACTATTATGTTAATATGCAATTAGTGCAGTTTATATCGTCCTGTTTTGAAATGAGAGACAAATTGTTATCAAATTCTTGATCACTGATTATTTGATTAGTTTTGTTTAATGACTTTTTATTGTAATTATTGTTATTGTTATTATTATTGTTATGCTTTTGCAATACTGTAATGTTTTATGGTCATGCAAATAAAGCGCAAGTGTTGTTGTTGTTGTTGTTGTTGTTGAATTGTTTAAAACAAAAGGCTTAAATTCCAGATCTTACCAGATAAGTGAGAAATAGCGCGTAATAGTAACAAAAATTGTAATGATTGTCGCGATAAAGTTTCCCGCGGGTCGCCATGTTGGATTTTTTGACGTGTGGTGGTGCCGCTATTGTTAGGAAGCAAAAGTCTTGTGTGCTACAATTGGGCAACCATGACAAGTCATAAAATCAAAAATGGCGGTGCGCGGGAAATGTAAAAGTATAATCTTTTGCATTTGTCATTGTTAAATGTTATTTCTCCTTCATTGTATAAAATTTGGAATATCGGCAATATTTCAAACAATTAAACGTCAACTTGACATAAGAGTGGAAATTCTTTTAAACTTAATCACAACAGTTCGATTTCTGGCAAAAAACGTTCGTTCGAAGAACGTTCACGCGACAGTATTCTGCAGAGATCTAATTCTGTCTGTAAATGGAAGAGTTCAATTTTATTGCGATAAATTTTGTGAAACATTCCGAGACAAGCGTTGAAAGAATTAAATCCTAAACACAGACATATCATTAACCACGAACCGGTAGTTACTAAGAAATAACTACCTGCTTACCTGTATGTTAAAATGACGTCATTTTGAAATAATATAACACAACCTTGAATTATTCATAGCACTTCGTGTTGAATATTTGGAGTTGTTAAATATCAGTGGGTGGTAGATTATTCCGTGAAAAGAGGTAAATTGTCATCCCAGCGCAGCTATGAATTGACACTGGGAAGATCGATGCGATATCAGGTGCATTCAACTGTTTCTAACAGAAATCAGACGCAACATGTAAGTATGGATGAGTTGCTCTTTATAGAGTTTTTGAATGAGTTAAAGCACTTGGCATATTCTTTTAAATTAATGTAACTTCACCGATTCGACATGGAATTGATTCATTGTGACTCAAATGAAAAGCTCAGCTTTATCGAATGCTTAAAGTAACAGATTAAACAAAAAGTATGTGATAGATACATGTATCTTAAACAGGAAATATTAATAATATAGATATAAAGCGTTTATACCGGCAATAAATGTGTTGGTGTTTTTTTTTCTTTCATCCGATCACAGCTTCGTATATACGTTCAAATATCGGGAGTTGTGCTAAATAGCTTTGTTCCGCTTAACAACATATTGTAGAATGTTTTTAATGCTATCAAAATTAGAATTATGATACTAAAAACCAAAATTTAAAATTATCTGAACTGCTGTATTGCATGATACTCATTGTAAACAAACTCATCAGAGGGGTCAAGCAGAATTAAAATACCTAGTCCAGGTGAATAACAAGAATTATTGCATGCTATTCGTTGTTATATATTTACCTTTAGTAACAGCAAAGTTTTAAATGACGAAGTAAGATGGTAAATTTGGAGTGGGTAAATAAACGGTCATTCCATGTTATTCAACAAAGTTTTAATTCTATTTTATTTCCTAACACTAAAAATAAGCGACTTGAATTAATTTACATTTCTTTCAATGTATCAAAGCGATGTGGAAAAACATTTGAATGACAAGGAAATAGTTATTAAGGTCTCGATGGGGAAGCCGGAAAAATCAAATTGTCCACACTATGAGCCCCAAATTGAATTGAAACGTCATTAGAAAAAATTGGATCCAAGGTTATCACCATTGTTTCACAATCTTCATTGAACAATTTGACACTGATCCTGACACTTACTTATAATTACATTTTATTGGTTTGTAACACGTTACAGTAAGCAACGTTCGCTAGTGGAATTAATTTTACTTTGGATTTAGAGCTGATTGTAAATCTTAAGCTTACTCTGGGTTTTGTACGTACGTACGAAAAGAAAAGTTCGAGTTTCGAAAAGAAAAAAATCATTACGCGGACACGAAAGGTAATTTTCCTTCCTTTCCAACAAAGAGGAAATAACTTCTCTTTTGTTTTTCTTTCTTCATACAGAGCCCAAGACCAAGATTATGCAGTGATCCTGAAATAGTGCAAAGAAATACCATGAACATCACGCTGATAATTTTTGTCTTATTGGTAGAGATGGCATACACGACAAAGCGAGAATTTACTTGTGGTAAGGCAGTGAGTGCGATACTTCTCATTCCTATTAATATTATTCTTGTCCCAAATTCAAAATTGTGACCGTTAAAAGTGGTACAGGATAGTTTATCACGAGTTTAAGCAACCGTACATTAAACATGCTTACTGGTTTTTTTTAATCTGTGATGGACTTACGCATTCCAGCGAAAATTTTTAATAAGAGCGTTATGTGTGCATTTTAAAAAATAAAAGCTCTTGTTTAGTTAAAGTTATCTTACATAGAAGGCAAAAATAACAGGGCCGTAACCAGACTTCAGAAGAAGACGAGGCAAATTTCAAGCACCGAAGGCGCGAGCTGCTAGGCGGGGTCTGGGGCCATGCCCGCCCAGAACCATTTTGAAATCTAGAGGCTCAGAAATGCTCTTTTAAGCATTTTCCATGTTATTTTTTTCCAATTTTTTTTCTGGTCAGAGTCAAGGCGAGGTAAGTGCCTTCACTTGCTTCATGCAAGCTACGGCCCTGAATAACCGGGCTTATATGTTTGACAAAAAAAAAACCCACTAACTGCGGCTGAAATGTTCAGCTTATTTGATCTCTTACAGGTTTCATCAATGGACATTCAGCAGAATATGATGCGATGAACTTATCTGCCCATAATACTCCCAGTTTGAAAAATGTTTCAGTTACCTTGAAAGAATTTAACATATCGGAAAATACCGACCTCCTTAACCAAGGTAAGAAATTCACATTTTACATTCTCTAAGTTAAACAATAAACTTTTTTAACGTAATTAACCTAAGCCTTATTTTTGTGCCAAAAATGGTGATTTATTTGCATTGCTTCCTTTCTTCTTATTGCAGCTTTTGTTTTTAAATGAAAGTATACAATAGAAACACTCAGGGGTGTATTTGTTAGTTCAATCTTTAGCTTTGCTACTTTCTCAAAACACTGCTTTTATGTAATCTTTATTTCAGCTTCGATTTTTCTCCAACAAAACGTCGTTGCACTTATTGAGGGAAGCCAAACAGAGGCGTCTGCATGTGCACTCTCTGAAGTGACAGGCATTCCTCTTATCCGTCTCCATGGCAATAGTAGGCCTTTCGACCAATGTGAAAAAGCGATTCAGATGTCAGCGGGATACAGAGACTACACGCATGCTACACTTGATATCCTGAACAAGTTTGGATGGAAAACTATTGCACTTGTATTCGACGGTAAAAACAGTTATTGCTTTTTAAAATTCGCTAAATTTTTTATCACTTTTAAAATTTAACGATAACGCTGTTGTAAAAGTTATATATGGGCTACGCTTTCTCCAAAAAATTATAATACTCGTATAAATACCTATGCTTGACTACTCTATAGCACTAAAATTAACCTCTGTTTTTTTTCTTGCTCGTTCTAGAGAGGTTTTTGCATAATGCTGTACATTTTCAAGCCATATCCCAAGGATCAAAGCACGACGTGAATTTGGTTTCGTTATCTGAGCTCAGAGATGAAAATGATGATCCAACAGTGCTAGTATTGAAAGCAATGGAAGCAATAGGCAAACTTAAAGCTGAAGTAATCTTACTTTACACCAAAAAAGAAATCATTAAACTTTTTCTGCAACAGGTAATACTATGTTGTTTACGCAGTCGTTTGTTATCTCTGTTAACGACCGTATATTTCTAAAAACTTCGTCTGAAGGAAGAAATCGCACCCAATTAATTATTTGATTAATAAGTTGATATCATTTTAACAGAAATCCTGCCAACACAAAAATCTCTACAAATGGATAGTCCATGAACAGGTATGATAATAAAATGATCGAATAGGCCATTTTCGAGTTACCCTTTGCCTCTGTTTCAAAACGAGTCTTCGTGCGAAACGATTCATATGAAAATGTGTATCACCTGCACACCCATGCAAATCAAAGTCAGTTTCGCACGAAGACTCATTCTGAAACTGGAGCAAAAGGCTACTCCGAAATAGCCTATTATAGAGCAAACCTAGTACACGCACAATGACATATATTATTCTATACACCACACTACAATTGTCGCCAGGGTGAACACCTCCCATTGTAAGACAACTTAACAGATTTGAACAAGCACGTGCTGTCGGTTAATGTAATTTTTTAAGGCTGATGAAGAGACAAAAGTCTCGAAATGTCCGTAATTTTTTTCATATTTAGCGCATGAACAATACATTTGCTCACCTTTGTTTGTACCATACATTCCTGATTTGTACTTAGCAGATTTTCTTCACTGGACACATCCAATAGTTGTCAACGTCAATCTAAATCCCATACACTGACTGTAATTTTAGCAACATTTGTCTTTCAGTCAAGATGGCATACAAACCATGGACGGTCTTATTTACCTCTATTTTTGTCGTTTTGATTTTTTAAATCGTTTCTGTTCCTACAGGTGCCATTGCACATTAACTGCCACCGGAGCAATATCGTGTTAGCGCTGGCAATTCGATACATCCCAGGCTCAACTCCTGATGAGCTAGGACAGGCTATTAATGATACAAAGAACATTAACAAGGTTGGTCTGGTTTATCAATTGACAATATGCTGTGCTTTTGATCTATTTTAAAATGAAAACTAAAAAATGAAAAGCGAAAGCGTTATATTTCATACTAGAATTGAGTAACCTGTGGTTAAATTAAACTTGTAAAATTAGGTTCTGCTGATTAAATATCTAATTGGCAATTGAAAAAAAGTGTGGGGAAGATTTCAATAGCTGATGGTCAAAAAGTAGAATTGTTTCCCATGTTTTTAAAATATATGTTGTTGAAATATTTTGAACATCCTTAAGTAGCAATTTGAGCTTTACACTTCGGTGAAAATCGCACAGGGGATGAACTGTCTGCCTGAGTTTTGAAGTATCAAAATAATCAAAATGTTGTTGTTGTTGATGATGATGATGTCGACGACGACGACGACGACGATGATGATGATGATGACGATGATGGAAGAAGTTATTTCCGGTTGTAAGCAATCAGTGGAAGTTGGCCATTTGGAACATTCCATGACATTGTGCGACATTGTCTGAATTTTCGTCGGCGAATAATTAAAGAAGCAGGGACTTTCAACAGTGCTGTTACGACAAGTTGGCTAGTCATGCAAGACTGACATTTTTTAGGAAACAGTGGTTTAATGTATTTATACACTCCAACGAGCTACAGAAATTGTCGTGTAATCATTTTTAGCGCGATACCTTTATCATCTTGCTGTGCTCAGATTCTAACGACTGTCAATCAAATTGCAGCGTTTACATCACAGACTTGAACGAACCTTAAACTTTATTATTGTAGTCAATAAAAAACGCTTAGTGAATATCTACTACATGTAAATGCAGTTAGTTTAAATTATTATACACTGTAGTCACTATCTTTCTTCTCATTGGCTAAGAGCCTACAGTTGAAAATTCTGGGAATCAGTGAACCCTACAGATTATTTACTAATCTGCTAGCAGATAAGTGAATAATCTGTAGGTGAACACCTGCTGTTTTGCATGACTTCTAAGAGCAATGTCAAGTTTTACGGGTGGTGAGTGAGATCTTGCACACAGCGAAGTGTGCAAACAGTGTGTTTGTCGTTATTTCCTTTAAAAGAATTAATAATAAATACAATTATTAGATTTGGTTTTGTGATATTCGGAATAATCAAGGTCTTGGTAAGTGTTATTAGTCTCAGCCTTCGGCTTCGGCTGACAACACTTACCTCCTCCATGATTATTTCGGATATCACTTAAACATCATCCAATAATTGTTCTTAACGAACATGAAGGATGTCAGATAGGAAGGAGGACCATGAGGTTCACCCGAGTCTAAATACAACAAAAAATTGTCATTATTTCGTCAGGACCTCTTACCACTTGCATACGATGCAGTCCAAGTTATTAACCAAGCGGTAAACATCGAACCATGTTTATCATTGAACAGGACCGCAGATGTTTTAGAAGATACAGGTGTCAAAATATTAGCTTGTATTAGAAAGGTACGTTCTTTTAATTCTCAATGTGTATCAGATGCATGTTAAGGTGGTGGCAAACGAGGACACAATGTTGCAGACACATTGTTGCTCATGATTGTTTCTATGCTGCGCAAACCAGGAAACATTTGTTGCGGACACAAAATGTTTCTGAAAGAAATCAGAAACATTTTTGTATCTCGGACACAAATTTTTTTGCAATTGTCCGCAACAAATGTTGTGCGCGCGGGCAAACGGGGAAACAGTTGTGTCCGCAACAACGTGTCCGCAACATTGTGTCCTCGTTTGCCACCGCCTTTATGAGTCAGGTTGGCCATCAGCATCAGTATCAATAACAGTATTGGTTTGTTCAAGTGAAGTTATGCAATATGTGTAGCCTGAGGTGAAATGATATGAGATGAGATTAGATCAGATGGAATGGGATTTGTCAGGATCGATGGGATGGGGTGGGACGAGATGAAATTAGATGAGATGAGAGTGGACAAGACGAGACAAGACGAGGTAAAATGAAATGAGATGAGATGAGATGGCCAAAAGAGAAATCTAACAACGGGCGTCGACCAATAAAGGCATTCTGTTAATAAAGGTTATCAGAGTGACCTTACCGCAATTGTGCATATATTGTGCATTCGCAAATACCATTATTATTTTACGTACCATAAACAGGTTAATATGAATGGTTCAACAGGCCCTATCCAGTTCAACGAGTATGGGAAGCGAGAAGGAATTGAACTAGAAATTGTAAACCTTCGAAACAATTCCTTCAAAACGGTAAGTAATCATGCCGTAAATATTTTTCAAAAATAACGCTGTTCTTCTTACAAAATGACGTTTGCAGAAATAACATTTTTAACAGTTTGATGTACGCAAATATTTAATAATCTTGAAATAAAGCCAGCCCGAGAGTTCATCGGATGCTGAAACCTCAACCTTTAAACTATAAACTTCAATTTTTTTCGGTGGTGTGCGTTACTTTTTTTGATGGTAACATCAATTGGCTAAAAAACATGCTTGTAGCAAATTGGGAAGTACCTACTACCTTTAACATCAAGAGTATATCTGCCTGCTGCGAATTAATTTTTTTTTTCAGTTTGAAAAACATATTAGTGATATAACTTCCAATAACGCCATAGATTGTACCACACTCTGACGCAAAATAATGTATAAACAACATTACCACCTAGAACTATGCAGCTAACATGAAAGAGAATTAATAACAACAAAAAGTCGGCATGTTCCGAGATAAATCTTTTGCAGCCGCGCAGGAATGTTTTTACCTTACTAAAAAACTTGAATGTAGTTCAACTTTTCTCGCGTAAAATTACGCGACAGTGGAAATCCATCTCAAGGCATATTTACGATAATTATAAGCTAAAAATTAAGATTGTGTTCACGAATATTGAAACACAATTTGATTCCGGAATATGTGATACTGAAAACTAATGTATTGTACTTTAACTGGACTTATTCAAGAATCTTGTAAAATTGTTTGGGAAAATACTATTTGCTTCCAAATAAAGAAGCGGCCAATTCATGAATTTCAGTTTTCTGTAGGCCTATGACATGATTCATTCTTCTTTTATGTCTAGATTGGTATATGGAGTTCAAGTAAACACGCCGTCCTGTTTGATGATATCTTAGCTAACGTGGAAAGACCACTCACTGTGAGCAGTCTGGAGGGAAGAAAGCTCAGAGCTGTTGTCACCGAGGCATGTGAACCACACAGGAGTTAATAGACGCCGAGGAAATCCAATTATAATTAGAAAACGTTATAAATATTCCAATCCTTTCCATAATTTTCCTCTTGAATCAGTAACTTAAAGTCCCTTACCGACGCTGTAAAGTATACTACTGAATTTATTTAGACACTCGCCTTCGCTGAGTTATTTCTAACCATGAGAAACAAACGAAGGAAACGTTCAGCCAGTTTATTTAATATAACATCGGTAGCTACTATATTGGTTTTTCAAGTGAAATTTATTTTTCTCTTTTTTCACCAAACCAAAAAAGACGGAACCTTTTGTAATCAAGAAGAAGCAACGGAATGACGGAACACCATTGTATGAAGGATACTGTATTGACCTGCTGAATGAACTGGCTCGAAATCTCGAGTTTACGTATGAGATCTACCCCTCTCCGGACGGTCTATACGGTGCTGAAACGGAAAATGGAACTTGGAATGGGATGATTGGCGAGTTAGTGTGCAAGGTTTGTAAATACCATAATTTGTTAATTAGTGTCTCTCAGTACCCTTAGGATGCCTTTTGACGGGTTAATTTAAAATGATGATGATGATGGCGGTGGTGATAATGATGATGTGACTATGACGATGATGATGATGATGACGATGATGATGATGATGATGATGATGATGATGATGATGATGATGATGATGATGAGATCAGACCACGATAACTACCTAAAGCTATCAAGACTTTAATCAAATCGTTTCATCGGGCGCTTTCATTTGGCAGAACTGGACGGCCGGTCCGGTGGTTTTGAATGCAAAATTGGCTTTTCCCAAAAGATTAACACCTAATTCCACCAGAACGCTGAAATTAACACGCATATTGACCATGCTTCCATGTCTTTTTTTTGTAATCTTTTAAGCGTGCTGATATTGCTGTTGCGGCACTCACCATAACTGAACGTCGTGAGAAAGTAGTGGACTTCAGCGTGCCTTACATGCACTACACTGAAGAAATGCTGCTTAAGAAAACATCTTCTAGCGGGACTATTGATTTACTCCAGTTTTTGCAACCGTTTGAAAATCACGTTTGGTTTGCTACTCTAGCCAGCTTAGTGGTCATCTCTGTTGCTGTGTTTTTTATAAACTACTTCAGTCCTTATGGATACAAAGACGACAATGGCAACGGGACGTCAAAAGAGTTTAGTTTCTTTAATAGCGCATGGTTTGCTTTGGCTTCTTTGCTGCAACAAGGTGGTGACAATACACCAAGGAACTTGTCAGGTATGGAGGCATTTAGCAGTGCGGCTAGCGCTGTCTGATTAATGAGCAACAGAATTTTTCTTATCACAGTGCACCGGTCAATTCAGGTCACTCCCAGCAAACACTTGTATGCCGCCAAATCTGTCACATCTAGCTAGAACGTTCTAGCTGGACGTTTTTCAAGCCAATATTGACAGGAACTACTAGTAAATTTTATTAAAGAACTCTTTACATTGAAACATTTCGGGCTTTCCTCAGCAATCACTGTAGACTCACAACCAAATCGTTTTCTTTTTAATCTACTACGCGGATTATAGCTTTTGCCTACATTTTTGCGTGTACCAAATTGGTGCATATTTTAAAAACTTTCCATGCATTATCTGCTCACGAAGTTGGCAGTAACAGTTCTGTTATTAGCTTAATCATACCTTTTTAGGTCGAATTCTCGCTGGATGTTACTGGTTCTGCATTCTTATCTGGGTGTCTACTTACACGGCCAACCTGGCGGCTTTTTTCACCGTAAAGAACGCGGAGCATCCGATTCATAACCTTGAAGACATCGTGAAATCGTCTTATCAAGTAGGAGTAATTGGCTCGTCAAGTGTTTACGAGGATTTCAAGACAAGTCAGTATGAAACTCACAGGAGGATTTGGCACAGAATAGAAGAGGCAAACACCATAGTTCAAAGTACATCTGAGGGAAGTCAGTTGGTGCGAGAAAGAGATAAGTTTGTGTTTATTGATGACGGGCCCATTCTCAGATATGCCGCCAGCCAGCCACCTTGCGATCTTATCGTAGGTAAATATTGAAAGGATTTGTGATATGCAAGCTTAGCTTTACCCCAGACACACATCAGAGGAGGGCGGAGAGGTTGTGAAGTTGACTGTCATACCCACGAAAGTTTCTTCGAGGGAAGTACGTTTGTTTAGCTAAGACTTTCAGTGGCTGTTCATCCATCGCCGCCATTTTGTTTAATTGCCACTAAAACAACCATATTTTTAAGTTATATGTAATATCTCTTCTTCATAAATCATATTGACACACCATTTGAATCAATTTGAGTCATTTTAATTGTCCGGGTTTGAAAATTCCAGAATTCAAAATTTCCGCGCCGGCAACTGTGAGCAATGTGGCTCTTTTGATCCCTGGATTGGGGTGGACTCCAACCTCTTGAACTTTGTCACTGATCTTAGACTATCGTCCTAACTCATGTGTTCCAAAACGTTCTGTTTTTGTTATCTTTTGCCAGTGCCAGGTTTAAGCACAGCTAAAGGACTTTCATTTGCATTACAAGACAATGATCCACACACTAGTGAGTTCACACTAGCCATTCTACATCTACATGAGAATAGTTTTCTTGAAAACTTAAAGAGGAAATGGTGGGAAACCAAAACTGAGTGTCCTCAGCAGGAACAAGAAACAAGTAAGAAAACAATTGCATAATTAGGTGTAGGTGTGTAGTTTTTTAATTTGAGGTCGTCGGAAACGTCTTCTTAAAGGTGGGAGCACAAACCCCTGCAGCTAGTCCCCACTCAGGTTCATTTTCAGTTTTGTTTAGTAGTTGATTACTTTGGGCTTCGTCCAGACTCGTTCCCAGGGGCTTTCCGTTCCTCGTGGGAGAAAAGCGCTGGAAACAAGGTTGAGTTTTGTCGAAAGATTATATAAATTTATTATTCGCTCGCTCGGTCGTTCGCTCCATATGCGCTCCTTGGTTGGTTGGTTGGTTCGTTTGTTATTTACTCAAAAGAAGTGATGGTGAACACGACCACATCTTGTGTCAATGTTTTCAGCATTGTCTCAAAAGCGTATTGATCTGAAGAGCATGCTGGGAGTGTATGTTGTTCTCTGTGTCGGGATAGTTGTTGCATTACTGGCGCTGATTACAGAAATATGCTGGAAAAGGAAACGGAGAAAGTTAATCATTATCAGCAAAGTCGGATCTACAAGGTTTGTACCTTTTTTCCTTTTGAAAGGCTTATCGACATTTTGTAAGTAATGTTATCATGGATCATGGCGAGACATAAAAAAGCGCTTCGTACTTAACATACATGGAGACCATCTTTCTAAAAGTGTATTTTATTATGCTGATGTAAACTAAGGAAACTACAACTGAAATTTACAAAGTGACAGTCTGACGAAAAGACAAGGTAACAGAAAAACCCATTGATAAGTTTGCTAACAGTCAGAAAAGCTTCCAAACAATAGCAGGAGCCATAACACGTCATAAAATCCAAAATATCGGCCCGCTGAAAATTTAAAATCCATAATCTTTTCCATTTATTGTTATTATTAAATGTTATTTCTCCCTTGTCTTGTAACTTTTGGAAATTAGGAATTATTTCAAACAATTTAACGTCAACTTGTCCCAAGAAGCCAGAAAGTCGTAAGAGAATAATTTTGAACTACATGTTGTACTAAACTTTTGTTAACGAAAACAAAATTTCTTTTTGAGGCGCGGAGGCCCTAATTGTTAGCTCGCTGGACCCAGGATCGAACGGTCCGGTTTCAAGCCCTTGGGCAAGAAACTTTACTTTTACAGTGAACTAAGTTAGTTTATAGTGAGCGTTCAACTTTTGTTATGGATTTTGTCAGACCTGAGAAATGAAAATGGAGCACAGAAAATAGGATAGGATAAGAAAACAGTCACTCCTTATAAAATATCCAGCTGTCCTGATTACATCAAAACTAACCAATTTATCAACAACACTCACTAAAGTACGTTTAAAACCTCAATTTGCGGTATTTTTTCCTTAAATTTGTGATGTATATACCTTATGAATTATTAATAGGGTAAATAATAGTGTCTACTTAATCGATCTCGTGCATTCTGGGACTCTGTGACACAAAAACGATAAATGGCGGTCACTTATGTCAAAGGTTGAACGCAAGTATTGTTTAGTAAGTTACCTCATGTTTGACTGGGTTATTTTCCATTTCCATATTTAACAATTATTCACCGATGTGGAGGTGAATAGTGGTGGATATTTACCGAGCTGCGAAGCGGAGAGGTAAATATCCACCACTTTCACCGACACTGAGGTGAATAATTGTTTTAGTATAAACCAATCAGCTCGCGCGCAAAGCACTATTCACTTTTGTGGTATATACTTATACTCCATATTTGAGAGAATTGGGTGCGTCTTGGTGAACATTTATTAATGAGGACACTTTCTGATGCCTATCATGAGAAACGTGCATCTCATTTGCGTTCAATCATGGACATATCTGATGGCGGTGATTGTCTGGTCGATGTTATGCTGCTGATAAAAACTGTATCTAACAACCCAAGTCAATCTTATGCCTAAGATGAGTTGTTAAACAAAAGGGCAGTATTTTCTTCTTCGTGAGCATCGATTTCTGTTTCCAAATTTATGTTCTGCTCAGTTTCAATTTCAAGGCTTTTATCCTTCAGGGAATCCTAAAAAGAAACCGGAATAATTGAGCTGAGTATAGATTTCTAGGGGAATACAGCTATAGCCTGATAAATACAATATCTTCGAGAAAGGTACCCTGGGGTTGCGCATAGGTGAATGTTTTTCTCGAGTGAAAAATAACATGTTGCAGGCAAAGGAAAGAATTGAAAAAAACGGAGGAAAAATATATTTTTTGATATTGTGAGGAAAACTGACGATCAGTTGAAGTCCTTGATATAAAAAAAAAATATTGGGATTATTTCCGACATTATGTGTAAAAGAAATCCATTCACGTGAAGTCTACTACAACAACGAGTATAAGTGATGCGATGATTACATAATTGTATTTCATTAATATTCTTGAACAAGCAACTAAAAAACAGAAAGACTGACCGTACGGTTGGACTGAACTATTAGCCTTGTTTTTCAGTTGTTTGTATTAATACATTTTACTGATTAGATCCAACAGGATCCCGTTCCTTTGTTTTGTCCGTTGTCCCTTTCTCGAGTTTAAAGATTTCATTCGTGAACAGCAGTTATAAGGCAATAAATCTACGAATCGAGTTAATTGTTCACTGTGTGTTCTTGTTTTTTTTTACTTTTCTGTTGTGGTTAATTTTTTTCTCTCTGATAGGTTCTTATAGATCATGCAATTCTTACTTCTTTTCTTTCCAGCTCATTCTCAAGCGACGTCACCAGATCAGCAAACGAAGGCCGCTGTGAGGGGTCTGTACGCCAGCATGACATCATAATATCGTAACTGTTGTAACAGCAAAATCACAGAATTGATCTTAATAAACAATCAACTTAGAAATTAAAAGATACAGATTTGTTTTTGCTGTGTTAACGTCAGATCCTTGATTTGATTGGCTAGTTTTCAAACTTCCGTCGTTAAAGATCTAGCCAATAAAATCATGTGTCCCAAGAGCCACTTGTTCTTCGTGCCTCAGGCTCCACCGATTAAGAGGGACAGGTGGCTATGGCGACGAGAATAAATGAGTTTCAGATAAGCAGTAGAACCCAGGCCCAAAAAGTACTTGTATCAGTGTCAGGTTGCCTCAGAAATGAAAAAAATCTTTGTCCTTATGTTAAAAAAAAATAGCAGAGAAAGCAAAGGAAGCAAGAGACGAAGATAAAGATAAGGTGTTACACGATGCCCTTAACATAATCAAAGTAGAAGCCAAAGAGAAGGACGAAGAAAAGGTTTCAGTTGTACATGTATCTAAATTAATTGCATAAACTGAAATTATTATACGTGCAAAAGGAGAGAGGAAAGAGGCTACTATCGAATAACATTTTTAGTGGTTTGCTGTTAATCTGTTTGGAAGATATTTTTTAAGGTTGGTCAGTTGGCAAGGGAAGAAAAAGGCTAATTGAAATAGTTACTAGTTCACGATCTTTTGTGTGGTAAAGGAGATAGGATGAATTCAAAAAAAAATGTATTGAAACGGCGTCGGTATCATGTGCGTAGAAGGTTTGTGGAATAAAAAAAAATTGCTTGATTCTCTGTTCCTCGCAACGATTAAACGCCTTACACTTTTCTGTCAAAGTAAAAAAAAAAATAAAATGATATTTACATTTCATCCGGGCATTCATCCGGTTTTATTAGTCGTTTTCCTGACTTGATAAATTCGACGACCTCCATTCCCCCAAGTCCGGAATACGGCATTTTACCTAACAAAAAAGTAATGTTTGTTAAGAAGCAAGTATCAGCTAGTAGCATAAATAAGCTGCAGATTGGTTTTATTCCTACAAGTATGTATTTAACTGTCACGATTAAACATACAATAATACTTTATTTGTGGCCTTTAAAACAAGTTAGTGACCATTTGCGATGTTTGAATTAGACATGTTTATCGGTGCTATTGAAAATAAGGTAGAGGATTAAAACGTTATTGCAAAAACAAAAAATCACCAAAGACAAGTTCAATAAAGTACGTTGAAAATAATAATGTTGATGACGCCGACGGTGATGATGATGATGATGATGACGACGAGGCTGGTGATAATGATAATGATGATGATATTAATAAGGCCTGTTCCAAACGTCGTGCTACAGCCGTGCCGAAATTAAATGAATTTGGCCTGGCAGTGGCATGACGATAGCACAGCAATGGTTTCAAACTTCGAATTTAATGCAGTCTCGCCAAATTCAAATTATATCAGAAACAACAAAACAAACCGTAAGCTGCACAATAACTTTAAATACATTAAAATTATTTATGAATTTAGTTCGGCACAACAAGGGCATGTCGTTTGAAACCAAATCGCGCTACTACCGTGCGGCATGGCAAGCCCTGCCGTGCCAAGTACTAGTGCCGAACTTAATTCAGCCTGCCGAACATAATGGTTTCAAACGTTATGCTACCGCCCCGTTTAAGTCGAATTTAATTCTTCAATTTAGTTTCCGCACGGAAATAGCACGACTTTTGGAACAGGCCTATCTTAGTTTAGTATCTTGACACTACAACAGTAATATGTGCCTTCAGTTCACAACTTACTCTCAGTGGGAGGCGCGGTGGCCTAATGGTTAGTGCGCTGAACTCCGGATGGGGCGGTCCGGGTTCGAGTGTGTTCTTAGGCAAGATACTTTACTCTTATAGTGCCTCTCTCTCCACCCAGGTGTATAAATGGGTACCGGCGAATTTACTGCTGGGGTAACCCTGTGATGGACTAGCATCCCATCCAGGGGGGAGTAGCAATACTCCTAGACGCTTCATGCTACAGAAACCGGGATAAGCTCCGGCCTGATGGGGCCCTAGGCTCGTATACAGACTTTACCTTACCCTTACCTCACAACTTACTCAAATGGCAATGCAAGACAATTTTAAGGAAATGTTTACCTTCAGATTCGATCTCCCATAGAAGCACGCCAAATGACCACCTGTAAAGGAAACGTAAACCACGTTACTTTCTAACTAAATATGTATCATTAATTTAATTGACTCGATCTAGCAAAACAAAATTGAAATAGCTTAAAGAAGAAAGCTCTCTCTTTGTTACATGCCAAAAGCTGTGTCTCTAACATAAAAAAAAATCAACCTTTTTTATCACAGCTATTTGAGAAATGACGTCATCTTACTATACATTACCGGGACTGGGTCATGATTTTTTGAGACGCGATTCTTTTACAAAAACCTCTTTTTAAACCGAAAAATAAAATGAAAAAAATGATACTATACCATGAATGCACTCGACGAGACATAAATGAGTAAAGATGAAAAAAAAAAAACATAACGTGTAAAAGATTGTTTGGACCAAACGCGGCTTTTATGAAGGCCGTCAGAACTGCATTTTAGTTTAACATTTGTAATTTTGTAACAACATTGTCTATCATGTCTGTAATGATTTTTTTTTTATTTTTTCAAAAAGTAGAATTTATTTTATCAATATAACATTGGGATGCTTTCAAACAATCAACTTACACGTCTGTCTTAGTATTGTAAGTGTAATCCTCCAACGACTCAAGGGCCATCCATCGCACTGGTAACATTCCCTTGTTTGAAAGATACCAGAAAATTAAAATTTCAGAACAAACCTCAGTTGAAGTAACAATGCAACTGATATAAGCTATTTCAAACGATTTCATGTTCAGTCAGGCTAAACCTTATTACTGCATTCGTTCAAGAAACTCATTTTATGATTGCCTGGACATCGACCTTCAAACTTTTAGAAACTGATAACAGCAAGTTTAAAGCCTAATTTAAAAAGATTAAATCAAAAATTAAATTTACACAAGATGAGGCAAAAAAAAAATAATAATGATAATAATGTCATGGTTCCAGTTATATAAAAAAAAAAAAAAAAAAAAAAAAAAAAAAAAAAAAAAAAAAAAAATAATAATAATAATAATAATAATAATAATAATAATAATAATAATAATAATAATAATAATAATAATAATAAAGACTGTTTTAACGAGGGTAGCACATAACAGTCTCGCGACTGACAAACCTGTGGCCCTCGAATTCCCGATCGAATTGGAATTTGGAAGTGTTGGTTTTTGTGGAGGGAGGAAAACCGGAGAACCCGGAGAAAAACCCTCGGAGCAGGGACGAGAACCAACAACAAACTCAACCCACATATGACGCCGGGTCCGGGAATCGAACCCGGGCCACATTGGTGGGAAGCGAGCGCTCTCACCACTGCGCCATCCCTGGCGCTACACCTCGTATCTCTAATGGGAATTTTGCGGGTTAATCCCAAGGCCTTCCGTTAATGGGAGGTTTAGATTTGTTGATAAAAATTTTATTTCCATACCCCTGATATATTTTCATATTCACCACTTTCATACACATCGCGTGACAAGCCAAAGTCGGAAACCATGGCAACATTATTCTTGCCAAGAAGCACATTCCTTGCTGCAAGATCACGATGAACGCACTGAAAACAACAACAGTAAGCAGTAACTTAAAACTTCTTAAAATTTAAACCACACCCTTTGTGAACACGAAAAGCAGTCATTGACAAATGCACAAATTTTATTTATGGCTAGTCTATTTTAAACATGGAATTAATCTATTATTAATTCAAGCTTTTGTTAAAAAAAAATCACCAAAACTGCACGCATGCTTATAAGGCTTATAAGGTTACTCGATGAAAATGAATGACACGTTGTATACCTGTCTAAAACCTTTAAGTTGAAATTCACCATTTCGGACTCGATTTCCCTGAAACTTTCGCATTTTATACGCAATTATATTTATCGCCAAATAATATGCATGTCACTATGTTGATGCAATGTTCGTTACATTTGCTCGATGCCTTTAAAGGAACATGTCTTTTTGGACGAAATTACTATTTACAGATAACTGAGCGCTAAGATTTCGTTTAAACTTCTGCCATTAGCTAAAATAATACTCATCTTGCCATGGCTCTTCAAGTTTCTGCAAAATTGTCGGAACAACCCCGGTACAATTTGGACATCAAACTATTAACTCCGGGCGAGCTTCGAGGCTTGGAGCGCTTCAGTGCTTCCAAATTTCACATAAAGCACAACAACCGGACGAAAAAGTAGGTTCAATGTATCAGTTTTAATAGCTCCAAATCACATTCGGCTATTTGCAAAGATGAAAAAGTTTGAGCGAAGATTATAAACCCAACTTTTGCGTCAAAATGCAGCGAAGTCGCTAAATTTACGTTTTTCTGAATTATATGAAACCTAACCGGACGAATCGAATAAAACTACCGCAATATTAGCAAATGAAAATGAATATCTTACACACGCTTTGCGCTGTTTTACGTTTCTGGAGCTTCCTTGATTTTGACGAAATATATTTTTAAAGTGAAGCACTACTTCAACTCTCTTGTGAACACGGCTTTGTTGTTATTTGGATTCTACAGCTAACGCTTTCAATTTTTTTCGGATTTGATGAGAATTTGAGGCGATCCAGCGATCGACTGTAGGTGTGTGTAAAACCAATTAGATTGCGAGTTTTTCGTAAGATAGACCCTGGATTATGGAATTATAATACTCAAGAGGTGTAAATTAAATAGCTATTAGGTAAATAAAAACAAGCTGTAGTTTTTTTTTTGTCGAAAGGCCTTTTATATCGAGAAAAACAACAAAATTGTTTTCCCTCGATTTGGGAAGAGGCCATTTTATAAAACCGAAATTTCTTACCAGTAAGACTCCTTGCGTTCTCAAAACAAACAGCCCAGTCTGTTTGATCTTCCTAGAAACATCGGAAAGAGGAGGAGACATCTGCTAGCGGCCTCGAGAATTCCTATTGAGCATACTCCAAATTCAAATGTAACCGAGCCTCGCAAAGCCTCACCCTTGAGAGATCTGATCTGATCCTTTTCTATTCCTCTGCGTTTCACCTTGTAGTAGGTGGGGTCGATAGCCCCTCACTAAGCCCCCAAAGCCTGGAGGGCCGGTGTATTTTCTGTCAGGGTTCCTTCTTTTAATCACGTGTCCCGGTTCGAGTAGTCACTACCAAGTCTGCCCCTTCACCATTGTCACTCATGCCGTTGTAGAACTTAGGGCTACATTATCGGGGTTACGGCTAGGACGTGTTGCATCTGATTTTCAGAGCGTTGTCGGGCATTTTTCAGCATTTTATGAAACGCACCGGCTGGCATCAGTGCGCTTCACCGAGACCCATTACCAACCTTCTCAATAAGTATCAAAATTGTATACAAATTGTGTATAAATTGTACTCTTCGTGTTGACTTTGGAGACTTAATTTCTCATGCTCTTGCAGGAATTGATTTGGTTGGTGATTAGGGAGTTCAGAGGAGAGTTAACGACAAGGATTTGTTCAGCTAAGAATTGGTTTTTCATCGATGCAAGTTCCTTTGCAACCATCGGACGGATTTGGTAGATCAACGATTTGCCTGTCTAGTCGGAAGAGACGCATCGTTCCGGCTCCGCAAGGCGTGAAATCTGCTCGATTACAGAGAGCAAAATTCGAATACTTCGTACGAAAGTAAAGCGGTCATCATGTTTGTCGATCGAGTGTAAACAAGATACTGTAGGCGCAGAGAAAGTCACCAATTCGTGCGACTTATCAGACACGCGAAACAGTGAAAAACCGGTCTGACCAGTTCGAAGCAGGCCTAACTCATCCATTTCCCCCCGCATAAGCGACAATTCAAACATACTCTCGATGCCGCGTGCAGAGTTTCTTCCTCTTCCGGACATTTGTAGCTAGGAAGATCGAAGAGACTCTGATAGCAGGGTAAGCCGCGCTGAGAAGTTTGGACAAAATCTTGGACATTTTTCTTTCAGACGGCTGTAGTGAAATCCCTACATCAAAATGAAACAATTCACAAACAGGAAAAAGGTTTTTACGATATCGTAATAATTGGCATTCGGTAATTTTCGACAGTAAAACTGTCACGCTATGGAAAACTAGTATGATACATTTAATAACGTGCATATTTACCTTCTTGTTGGATAGGTGCAACATGCCATTGGCCACGTCCCTTTCGATACTCGTTTTGTCGTAGAGTGAGAAATGTTCGTTCTTTTTTGTAACGTTGTAGTATGGATTTTCTCTGCGTTTCCTCAGTTCATTCAGCAAGCATCCATTCTCAGCCAGACGAACGACCACCAATATTGACTCTAGTTTAATATGATTAAATATGTAGCGGTGTCAGTATCTTTGCCATACCAACGAACAGCAGCGTTTAGGCATTCCTACAATACAAAAAAGGCTGCGAGCAGACTTGAGTAGGTCCAAGTTGACCTCCACCTGTCTACGAAAGCCCTTTTCCCGGACACTACCCTAATAACAGGGTAGCCTTATAATTTGATTCTCTAAGTGCAATATTCACGGTTGCTCGTAGGATATTTCCACAAATCCGGATGGAAAAACAGCAGTTTAGTTCGGGGGCTCACTTTACTGCTGCTGCTGCTGCAGTAGCTATTGCTACGTAGAGCAGGCATTAGCTACCATTAATCGCAACGAGTAATCATAGACGAAGCTAGAGAAAGAATTTTAACTGCCCTTCGTTTGAGATCGTTGAATGACTGAACGAAACACTTAATCAATTTATGCTATTATTTGTTGACTTACCGCTACTCGTACAAGCTCCGATTAGGCTTATGACGTTAGGATGTTCACCAACTGTCACCATGATTTGTAATTCGTTCAGTAAGTCCCGCCTCTCCATTTCTGTAGCGTTTGCTGTAGTCAAAAACGTTCAGTTTTTAAATATTTATATATTTAAATATCTTCCCTTATAACACTACAATCTGGAAGTTATAGACTGCGAAGTGATATAAAGTCCCTTTTATTGCGAATGTGAGCAAGCATTAACCAAGGATTAAACTCTTCTTTTAGGCGATACTTTTTCATAGTAGGAAAATAGAACTTGTGTCTTTCGCAGTTTAGGTTTCCGTTAGCAAACTACAAAAAGTCCTTCTTCTTGCTTCTATGGATATATTATCTCAAGCATCGACAAAAGTGCAACCATCAAATGTACCTGTACTAAACTAATCATCAAACTCTTTACCTTTTAGTTTTTTCACTGCACATTGTCTTGATTCTCCATCAATCTTCACCAAGCCTTTGTAAGCTTCGCCAAACGCGCCTTCCCCTAACTTCTCTTGAAGTGTAATATTTGATCTAGGAATTTCATGCCAATCTCCTCGAATACAAAGCTCTGTCTGCAAGGAAGAAAATTTACACGTTTTTTTCTTTTTTCTTTTTTTTAAATTTAACCGGTTAACTTCGTCGCAGCAGTAACGGTTTGACGTGAACAGTAATAATAACAATAATAATAAATCAAAGCTATATGGAATAATTCCCGAGCGTTTTTCTCAATTACACAGTTACGTTACAAGCGGCATTCAGTTGATGGGAACGCTTAATTACCTCGTCTTTCTCCTGTTTCGATTTACAAATTGATCCAAACTTGAGACAGGCAATCACGACGAACAAAGCAGCCAAAGTCAGCGGCAACACGATGATCAGTATCAGATTCTGGATGAACTTGTCTGTAAACAAGAATATATGACTTGCCTAGTTTGTTGATAGTGAGGGTCTATTCAATAGTTTCCCAGTAATTTTCAGACTGACTAACAATTTACCAGAACCTTGACTGTCGTCTGGATAAATTATGTGATTTTAATTTTAGTTCAGTTTTAGTTGATAAGCAATAAGCCAAAAACGACGGCGAGTATTTAATCACATTTTCCAAACACCGAGAAACAGATAAAAGCACCAGGCCATAGGCCGATTGTTTGTATTCTACCTTTTTTCTATTTTTAGTTGAATTTTCTAAATTTTGAACCTGCTAATGTTTCTGCAGGTTTGTTTTAATTGTAAAGTCGTGCAAAAAATCTCTTATTAACAGAGGTAGTTGCTCGGTACCGTATTGAGAAATATCGGCTCTTTGTCCTATACACGGAATAAGCTGCGCTTGAACCCTGCTTGCAATACACATTCCGAGAAGCTGTTCCGAGAAGCTTTGTTGGAAAAAAGCACAGGCCCCAGTTGTTCAAAGGGTGGATAACGCTATCCACTGGATAAATCGCTATCCAGTGGATAAGTGTTGACAAAACAAACTACGCTATTCCCTGGATAGCGATTTATCCGGTCGACAGCGTTATCCACCCTTTGATCAACTGGGGCCAGAAGTGCACGCGACAAGACTGAAATTTAGTACGGGTAAAAGTATTGAGCTGCTTCACATTTTGAGTACCAATGAGATGTAATGACATAATAAAAGCGAATTTCCACGTGGAAATAAGGTACGTTTAGCCACTCTGAATTTTAGAAGAATGTTCCTAACTTACATGTAAAGGCATGCGACAATAAAAGTGAAGCTACAGATAAAGGCCTCCTTAAGCCTGGTTCTCATATGCCGCCGACCTACTTGCGAGAGAGCCGCCGGTACATGCCTGGGATACTGTTCTCATAAAACATTTTTATCGCCGGCGCTCCAGTAAATCCGCCTAAGTGCCTGCGAAGCTAAACTCAAGTCAACTTCGCAGGCATGCAGGCGGTAAAGACCTGCGATGATCTTTGCTGCCGGCGGTTTGTGTTCTCATATGTGGGAACAGTATCCCAGGCAGTACCGGCGGCTATGTCGCAGGTAGGTCGGCGGCATATGAGAACCAGGCTTAAGAGGAAAAACAAATTCTAAACGTGCAAAAAAAAAATATATAATAATAATGTGCATTTCCAATTGACCAATTTAATTATGCAAAAATATTAGGCCACTGTACTGATAATTTCCTAATTATTTTTGCTGTTTGTTGTTGTTTTTGATTATATTGTCAGGCAAGGTTTGGCCTACGGCTATTGAGGAAGGAGTGCTCCCTTCTTTCAGAGGACAGTTCAGGAGCTTATGCTCATCTTCAGGAATTTAAAACTACCTCCAATGAAAATATAGTACTTACCAGGCAATGTCTTTTTTGTTACAAAAACACCATCTGACCTTCCATATTTGTTGTTGCTTGACAACCGAATGGTGTACTCTGTGGAGGGTTGTAGATCCTTTAAAGTCATTCCAGTCTGAGCGTATGGCAGTGTCCTCACTACCGTGAAGTTCTCCGATGCTGATTTCTTTTCTTCAATGGTATAGTTGTGTACCTTGTAAAGATTGCCGTATTTTGGCTTATCCCAGGTAAACACCATGTACCGTGTCTGTACATTTGTCACTGTCAAGTCGTTAGGCGGCGGCGGCTTTTCTTGATGTTTTAAAAAAGCAAACAAAGTATGAAGTTAATACAACATTTGTAGGATAGTCGTGTTAAGGTGGCTCGTAATGGTTTCAACATTCCCCTCTTTGGCACTCAATCATAGCTACACATTTTAAATAGATTTATCTAAGCTTAAAAGCGGTTAATTATCAATTCGGTTTCCGGTAAAGGTAAAGAATCCGATCCAAACAACGCGTGGGTACTAGATGTCTGTTTCAAAGACCGGAGCCTAGGTACGAGTTCAAATTTATAAGATGGCGTCGGTATCTTGTTCTCGTCCTTTCCACAATTTTCGTCCTTACAATCTCTCTTTCTATGGCTGAAAAGTAAGTAACAAAAATTAATAGTTCAACAAAAACAACAAAACGACAAAAACAACTTTCCTAGTGTGTAGGACTTCGCGTCGTTAGTGTGTCGGTTTGCGGGCCGACGCGTCGGTAGTGTGTCGGCCAACGCGTCGTTAGTGTGTCGGCCGACACGTCGGTAGTGTGTCGGCCGACGCGTCGTTAGTGTGTCGGCCGACACGTCGGTGACGCGTCGTTGGTGTGTCGGCCGACACGTCGGTGACGCGTCGTTGGTGTGTCGGCCGACGCGTCGGTGACGTGTCGGCCGACACACCACCGACGCGTTGTTTGGATCGGATTCGTTACCTTACCCCGGTTTCCTTACCTGGTACTACTATGGCAGTAACCTTAAGTCTTTCCCAGGAAGAAGAATAGAGCTCCTCCAAGAAGTGATCAATGGCGTCATTTTTCCCTGTCGTGTTTGTATTTATTGTGCCTAGGACCTTGATGTCTGCTTTCACGCTTCCATTACTAAAAAATAGGCAATAGGATGGAAGGATGCCTCAATTGTTCTTGTTTTTGCATGCCTAATCCTAGCCTTAAATAAGGCGGCTCCAGAGACCTTCATAATCACCACAAGACTTTTATTGGATTCTATTATTTGTATATTGAACCTGGCTTTACTTAAAAGAACTAGTGCTAAAATCAATAGATCAATTAAGTGGATCGAGACAATTGCGAGATTCTTGAGTAAAATGAATATTGCATGTCCTTGTAATGGACAAATATACCTGAATCGCATAATGTTGACGTCGTATATCTTCAAAACTGAGGATTTATTGAATTTGTGCTTTATCTGCAAAGAAAGAAAAGTTCTTTGAATATAGTAGTCTGTAACATACTTTCAGTTCCGCTCGTTTTGTATAAAGCTCTGTACTGCTATTGTATACAAAAGCCTTGTGATGTAATGTCAATGTTTGTTTATCCCAATAAAAGATAACATAGAGTATGGTATTCTTTGGATACCCTCATTTATGCACCCCTCACTGCATGTAAAGATACTCATAACTCGAATAATTAATAAGTTGATCATTTCTGTGCACTCGTTGGAAATCTATGGATTACATGATACTAGGTTGGCTAGACTTCTCTCCTAACCTGCGATCATAGCGACTAGAAGTTAAGAACTAACCATCCTGGAAGAACCCATTTGTGGCATGATTAAATTTAATGATAAATAAACGACCAGATCAGGAATGTACAACCGGTCGTTTTTGAAAAGACATACACATTGGCGGGCTGACTTTAGCACTTGTCCCGAATCGAGCTTATCTTACCGATGTTTTGATGTTCTCTTCCATCGCCATGAACTTGCTGCTGCTACTGTTAAGCAGATCTCTGTTAAATTCTGCATCGATCAACAATTGTAAGTTGACGTCAATAACTACTTTACCTGGAAATTAAGCAAAAATGCACATAATTAAACGAAGAATAGTAGTAAGACACTTAATTACGGCTAAAATAAGAACGAAACTTATGTGTAACTGTCAGGTGTTTAAGAAAGATAACAAAGCCGAAGGCAATTCGCGCCGAAAACGCGGCTGTCACCCGTCACCATGACGTCACCCGTCACCACCCGTGGACTCGAAGTTTCTCACTCGGGGGGGGGGGGGGGGGGGAGGGGGTTTACTTTGCTTATTAAAAAAATAATCCCTTTCTCTAAACAGAAATGTGGCCAGTTAACATGCCAACCATGCTTTCTCTCAAAGTGCCTCTCTATTCAGGTGTATAAATGAGTACCAGCGAATGCTGAGGGTAAGCTTGTGATGGACTTATGGCCCTATAGCATCGAATGCAGACGTATCCATACGAAACAGCGTTTATCTGAGACTTACCAAATGACAAGGTTTTTATGACAAGTATCTTGCTGGTTGTCCCATGTCCATTCTCGTTAAAACCGTTTGCTTCAATCTCGTATCTAGTCTCTGCAGCAAGTCCAGTAAAAACAATCTCTGTAATGTTGCTTGTGGTATTTGCTTCAGTATACAGCTGAGAGCCAACACTTCTGTATCTCACTCGATAGCCCAGCAATTGTTCTTTATAGCGGGATGGAGGCAGGCTATTCCAGGAGATGTGAATTGCAGTTGAATTCAGAGGATAACCTCTTAGCAAGGTAGGAGCCTTTTCAGGAACTGGTGAATTAAAAGCATCAATGTATAACGACTGACAGAAAGGTATTATTAATAAAAATTTAAAAGTAAAAAAAGTCAGCGGTGTACTGAGAAATGAACTCAAATAATAATTTTGATGTGTTTTAGTTTCGCTTGATACAATTGCAATTTAAATAAAACGAGATATTTTTTTTCCATCAATGCATGTTTCAAGATGCAGTTAAAGTTTTTCTAAATAGTTGTTGTGCAGGAATTAACCGGCCTATAAGTCGTCATCGCTACGGAACATAATTGGTGTTCACTTAAGCGATATTTCGAATAATGAGTAGATAGAACGTTAGAAACATGCATTATAAAAACGTTGGATCACTTGCCTTTTGTCATAGAAAAAGATTAATGTGGATCCACTCCATCATCAATATTTAACTATTAGTCTAGTTTACCTCTTGGAGGACATCGAGGCACGTCGCAATATTCCCATCGAACCTTAGGGTCAGAGGTATAACACCAAGGTCCATCCGGGGCACTGCTATCTGGATTGCGACACATGTTAGATTCATTCTGACCATCAACAACATCTCGAGGAATCCTCCAGTGACGATGAGGACACTGGTTGCTCCATGCCTGACAAGTACGGCCGGACCGGGTGATGTTTACATTGCCGCGGTAACCAACCCCGACGCCATAGTAACAATCTACAACAATGATTGAATTCGCGTGATTAACTTAAGAATGGGATGAAATATTTGTAGATCAATATATTGTAAATTTTCCAACGTTCTAATTTTGACGTTTTGACCTATTGTAATGGCTTGGGGTGGGGGGGGGGGGGGGAGGGGGTGGGGGCACAAAGTGCTTACCCTGCATGACCTCAACCAAATTTATCTTACCTTCACAGGTAAGATCACTTATCGGGAAATATTTGGTGTGTTAATTGTTTTCCCGGGTGTCTTAATTTTTCAGTAGCATCCCTACAAGCTTACCCTATTATATCCCTATTTTGATTTTTTTTTTACCGAAATGTGATGTAAGATTTAGTAAGATTTTAAGTAAGATTTTGTTTTTGTGAATAGTTTGTTGTTTCAGAAACACGGGTCCGTCAGGTCAAGTTTATCTCATCAACTGAAGTGTTATAATTACAAGTTTTAGTAGTGTGAAAATACTAACTGGGGATAATATACTTAAATCGTAGTAATCAGAACTTTAAGAACAGACCTGTGCTCCTTGTATCATCACCTGTAGAAAAGGGAAAACAAATTATTCGGTCACAACTGTGTACTACCATTATGAACTAGAAAGTCATCATTGTGGCATCAATAATTGATACAAGGGAAAACCATATTTCCAATTAAAACAATTGCAAGTAGAAGAGATCAGTATTAATGACAAGAACAGATGAAGTTTTCAAAATATGAACAAGTATACCTGCAAATTGGCAGGACGTAAGCTAACTGATAGTTGTCGACATGTAATCAGCCCCTGAGAACCCTAACGCTTAAAACAGGAGCAAACTTGTATCACACTAAGAACACTGGCGGACTGATTGGTTACGGACCAGTTCACTATCCAATTGTTAAGTAATAATTGATGGCGTCATACAGCGAATCAAATGCACGGAATCATAAGGGGCGCATTAGACGGTACGATTGACGGTTATGACTACAACACGAATTGCGTCTTGTAAATCAACCTACGACACCCGTACGACAGACGCGCGCGCGTGTAAACGCTCCTAAGTCATGTCGTAGCCATGTCTTTAGCTTGTCCCACCGCCAAATCTTACAGAAACAGCATTTAAAGAGGGGGAGAATGGCACTAAATGGAAAATTGTGGGTCTCCGAAACTTTTGATCTGATCTCAAAATCTCGAAAGCCTTAGTGTCGTTATTTCGGTTTAGTAATCTCGAACTTTTTGCCGCCTGTTCTCGGCCAAGTGTCTCAGTTCCAATAAATCAAACAAGAGCTTAGGATATGCGTCCCAATGGATAACTTAAAGCATTTGGACAATTGCGATATACGCACCCGATATTGGATAGTATTGATAGCATTCAGGGGCATCTCCTCCATTAGCATCGTCATATAATGAACAATTGATCATGTCTTTGTCGAATATTGGGGCCGATTCCGCTGCTTTCCTGAGGTAATTCATTTCATCTATACAGATCTCTTGATCCAGATACTCGCATGTCCTGCGACAAATCTTGCGTGCTTGAGGCTTGTCTAGTGTTGTATCGCAGGGAGGAAAATGATAACGACAATACAAATCTCTCATGAGTGGTCTGCACTTATCAGCTATACTAAACATATCGAAGTAACTTCGAAACGTCGAGGTTTCCCTTTCACCGTAATTTAATGTGCCACTATCACCAAACACATAAAGGCTAGTAACTATGTTCTTGCAAAATCCCTCTTTAATTTTGTAGCTGTAAAAAATACAGGCAGTATTCTTTGCAGAAGCAGTTACTGGAGGCACCGCCTGTACGCAGCTGAAAAAATAAAGAATCAAAAGTAAATTGGAAAAAAAGTTAGATTAAATTATGAACACAGCTGTATGCTATGTAAATCTTTTTGTAATTATTCTACTATTTAGCTAACTATTTAACTATATCAACTTAAGTTATCAACTTATTACCTTTATCAGGTAGTACTTTATTTAGCGTATCACATTTTTGCAGACGTTTACGGTGCCCACCTTGAATTAGTGTCCACTTGGGTAAAGTTATTCCCTGAAGAAAGAAAATAAACGCTTCCAATGAATTAACAGAAAATCCATGGCTATGTAAATTTTATAATATATTATAACACCATTATTCTAGGATATTTTTGTCGTGCAATTTACCTGGCGGTCGTTGTGACCTGACAATATAGCATAAAAAGTAGATATAAGCTTAGTAGCCAAAAGGCTACATTGTATCCGACTTTTACAGTATAAACGGACATACGTGTTACTATTCTCCCTGGATGGGATGGGTCCACAGCATTATCTCAAGTTGCGTTGATAAAGGAGCTGCGTCATGGGGATTTCGCGGATTTTTTATCTAAGCTATTTTGAAATTAGTGGTAGGCAACCTAACCAATGAAAAACTTTGCACATCTAAAGGCAGATATAACCTTCATTTGTGGAGAGAAATAACACCATGGCTATTGATATCGAGGTTTTTGAACACGCGTGTAAACAATTTGAAACGTTTATCCTCAATTTTTCGAGTTGTAATCCATTTCCATCTTAATCATTCGCGGCCACAGACGCTTGCTAACAGTTTCAGTGTTCTAATGAAACAATTGTTATTAAAACTCGGCCATTAGTTTTTCTTTTCTTGGGATAGAAATCATATACTTTGCCTGTCCAAAAACCTGTTACAATCCGTGACAGAGCCCCTTTAATTCGCGGTGCATTGCTTAGATATCCGGCCTTTATTATAAGCGTTAGCTACTTAAAACCAAAACTCGATCACTTACCACAGTGAACCAAGTTAATACACAAAATGACAAGAATTCCAACGACGTGGGCTATTTCCATGTGTCAAGAGTACGTCGCACATTAACACGTCAATATCTACAAGGCAGACGATATAAAGACTAGTAATGATCACAGATTAGGGAGTGCGTTTGTCCTAAGATGGACGCCACTATGTAAAGGAAGCCATAGTTCATAAATGGCACGAGACTCAGAAGGTAGCAAAACACAAAGATTGTTGGCGTAGTCAGTATATAGCTGCAGCCTTGTGCCTCAATGATGGTGCTGAGCATGAGTGAGTCCGAAAAAGGGGTTTAATAAACTGAGAAAAAAATATAGACTGTAGCAGTTCTTGATATTTTAAAGGGGAAGTTTTTTTTTAATAACATATATGTAATCTAAGAATATCTTAAACAGAAGAAGGCATTCAAAATAATTGGCATATCGGCGATTCCTTGCTGAAGGACAAAAACAACCTCAAAAAATGAACGGAACGGTAAAAGCTTATTGATATCAGAATTGGTGTCCATACATAGATACACACATACAAGAACCAAAAGTCTCAATTTTTCCTGATTAGAAAGCGTTCTCCTTCGTCCAACGCAAAAAATATTCATTAAGATTGCTACAAGATACTTAAACTTCACCACAAGCTTTAGTTGAATAGTAAGTATTAAAAAGATGGCTTCTGCGAGGATAATCTTAATCCTAATTAGCGTTCAGGTGTTTTCCTTGCATTTCAGGTTTCGAACTGTCCACGCGAATGAAATAAGAACAGAACAAAAAAGGAAAGTGATCGTCATGTTGAGAGCTTTAAACGGAAATCCTGAACGAGTTGTTCATTTGATCGCTGGAGGGAAAATATATATTTTTTTATTGTTCAACGGCAGTCTCGACTCGCATATTTAATTACGCGAAGCTTTCTTCGGATGTGTGTTGAATGCCCAAATCATTTTAATAGGTTTTAAGTCTTCCTTATATGCGCAAGTATTTTATTGGAGTCGTTCTTAGAGCTTATAAAAGAGAAATAAATAGGGATTCATTTCTCTATACAAGCTTACATGCGGTTTGTTTATTACAACCCGGGCCGCCAAGTTACAATATCTCAATATTTGGGGCGCTGTTACGGTCTTCAACGTCTTTGAACAGAAGTAGTCTGTTCCCCGCAGTAAAAAAATAAATAAATAAAAAAAAAGATCAATTTTGTTTATTTCTGAACAACAAAGCAACTTTATAAGTTTAAGAACACGCGGAGCTCTATAATTTATTTCAGGTCACGAATTAAACCTTACGCATTGTTCGAGCATTGTGGAAATTCCGATAGTCGCCACGCTTAATTACCAGCACACGAGTATATATCGCACCGGGTTTTATTTACTTTCCGTCAAGAATCGTCGAGCTTACTAAATATAAGTTTACGTTAATCGCGTGTCATGCCAAGCTTATACTTGTTTTAAACAGTCGTTTCCAAGACAATAATGAATGCGGGAATATCCTGGGAAAACAACTTGATTGGTGAACTTGTTTGCTTTTGGGCTTGTGCATCATTCTTCCATTCTGTGTAGCAAAGGTGAAAGAAACGACAAATATCCAGATATTTGCTGAATAATTCTTTTCAGTTATATGCGAATCAAGCGAGGACAGCAAGGTCCAGTCGAACACAAACAGCGGAAAGTGTGAAATATGCAAATATAAAATTCGCCACGATTGTTAAACTTTTGATATGCACCACTGCTGTCTTTGACGCAGCCGTCTGATGTATACTACACTTGAAAAATTTTAGGTTTCGATTAATGAAATTCCCGTATTTGACCTGTGTGAGGCTTATTTTTTGGCGTAAACTGGCTTCAAGTGTCGCATGTAATAAACAAACTCTTGTTACAAGACCTAGCACAAGACACTCTTCGAAATGTGAAACCACGAGATTCGGAAGCAAAAACTAAACAAAGTGTGACTTACCCGAAACTTATCGAAAAATTCAATGTTCAGAATTGATTTCTCTCCGAACTTCGGCTTCTTCGAACACCATCGAAAGCTTCCGAAAGAGCTGACGTGCCGGTTCACACGGAAATTGACCTCCCAATCGGGGAAACTGCACGATCGCACTTCGTGTGAAAGTCCACGTAAAAATGATCGTGAATTCAGGCGCCTACAATTATAGTCTGGCCGGCCAGACCGGTATTTTCTTTATTAGTCAGATATCTCCTTATAATTAGTCAAATTGCATCAGTACAATGTTGTGGTGGACTTGTGCTAAAATCAGTATGAATGAGATGTGATTGGTAGCTAGTTATGAATGTTTAAGACGATAATTTGTTGGATATATCTTTTTATTATATAAACTACTGACAGTGTGTTATAGGGATTTTGGCCACTGAGAAATGCCGTATCAGAACATATGTGTTCTGATATCGTATCAAACACATGTATCCTGATATGACCTTTGGAATATTCACCTTTTGAAAGAATTGACCTAAATTTATATAATAAATGGAATAATGCATGGGAGCTTGGAGATATGAAATTGATCTTCTCGTGTTCAATCTCGATATCTCACTCGTTCGCTGCGCTCACTCGTGAGATATCGAGTTGATAAATTTCATATCTCCGCGCGCCCATGTATTATTCTCTATCTTTCTTATAACACTTATGTTATACATAATATATTGGGCACAAGGCAAATTTTTTTCCCGAAGGATACCTTGAAAACTCTAACTACGTATTCGTCTGACCCCGGAGTCGGATCAGTTCCATATCTATCACGATTGAGTTTTGCTGTTAAGTAGTATAGCCATACACAAGTTTCCTTCCCTCGGTGAAACTACGAAGGTACCGTATGAGTAAAATCAACTAAAAGAAGCGCTGAGAATTATATTCATCCATCAAAACCTGGTTGGACATGAACTTAAAAGACTACGAGTCAGGGCATAACATGCGTACCGAGAAACTTAGTTGATTTACCTGAATACTATTTATCTTGCACGGGTTTGGTTGTGTAAGGTCCGCTGCTTAACAGCAACTTGTAGTATTCTGTGCTGGGGCAGAGACAAGATGAACACAAGATCAAATAATCGACCAAAGAAGCAAATACTTAAGTTCTGCCAAGACGTGATGGCGACCTTTTTAAATTGAGCCAGTGAGTTCCCTCTGCGCTGAGGCGGAAATTAATTCAGGAGACAAAAGAGGTTTCATTCTTTACCGCTGCATGTTCCGGTAAACAATTACTTCTATTACCATTAGCTCTATTACTAGTCTTTTTTTGCCACTGTTATTAAATCTCGATGTTTTATGACTAAATGATAAGCTTCACCCTATTACCTGATTTTTGATAGGCAGAGCTATGATTTTTTTATAAGGAGTTGCATGTAAGGAGTTATATAAAAGAGTTGTTTTCAAGAAGCAAATTCTGTAGTTCGGCCAAGACGTGACGTCGATCTTTCCAGACTGAGCCAGTGAGGTTACCTCTGCGCTGAGGCGGAACTTAATTCAGGAGACAAGAGAGGTTTCATTCTTTACCTCTGTTGCGGTAAAATTAACTCTATTAGCATTAGTTCTATTACTAGTTTGTTTGCGACTGTCATTAAATCTCGCTGTTTTATGACTACATAGTAAACTTCACTCTATTACGTGATTTTTTATGTGCAGAGCTATGATTTTTTTTTATAAGGGGTTGCATGTAAGGAGTTATATAAAGAGTTGTTTACAAGAAGCAAATTCCGTAGTTCTGCCAAGACGTGACGTCGATTTTTCCAGACTGAGCCAGTGAGGTTATCTCTGCGCTGAGCCGGAAACTAATTCAGGAGTCAAAAGAGGGTTTATTCTTTACCTCTGTTCCGGTAAACAATGAACTCTATAAGCATTAGCTCTGTTACAAGTTTTTTTACGACTGTCATTAAATCTCGCTGTTTTATGACTAAACTTTAAAATAAACTACACCCTATTACTTGATTTTTGATGGGCAGAGCTATGATTTTTTTTATATAATGAGTTGCATATAAGCAGTTATATAAAGAGTTTTTTACAAGAAGCAAGTTCTGTAGTTCTGCCAAGACGTGACGTCAACCTCTCCAAACTGAGCCAGTGAGGTTACCTCTGCGCTGAGGCGGAAATGAAATCAGGAGGCAATAAAGGTTCCATTACGTGCGTATCTCTGATGAGTGACCAACACTATATTTTTGAATGAGATATTTATTCAACAAAATTGATTTGATATGCATTAGCTCAGCAGTTTTTGCGACTGTCAGGAAATATCGCTGTTGCATGAGAAACCTAACCCTATTACTTGATTTTGATGGGCAGAGATTTAAAAAATACTCCTTCAAAGTGACGTTCAAACCAGAGAGAAAAGTTAAAGAAACAGAAAGCAAATGTTAAAAGCCACACGGTGAAAGACAAAAGGGTGTAGCATACAGAAATGAATACCATGTGAATGTGAGCAATCAGTATACATTGGCGAAACACAACAACTGTTCAACTGTTCCAAACAAGGGAAAGAGTACACGAAAACAAAGTGAGACTGACGAAAGAGCACATGGTAAGCGGTAGACTAATCTCAGCTGAACAACGCATAGGAAATGAAGGTGGTGGTTTAGCACGACACAGTGCAGGATGTAATGAAGAGATCAGTTGGGAAGAGGCAAAGATGGTAAACATTGAGGGGAAACTACGGCAAAGAAAGGTCCTTGAAGGAATTATGTCACTACGAGAAAAACACAAATGGAAACGGGTACTAAATTCTTTCGAACAACTCGATAGGAAACCCCTCCTCCTATAGTTTTATCTCACAAATGCCAGTTGTTCGTGCATTTTTTTTCCGACAACCTTTCTCGAAACAGCTGTATATCGAGATCTCTGATGGTTCTCGTTACTTGCTCCGAAGATTTTCACCGGGTTCTCCGGTTTTCCTCCCTCCACCAAATTCGTTCGGGAATCCGAGGGCTACATGTTTCTCATTAGCAAGGCCCTCGTTTAATAAGGTCAATTTATTTATATAATTATTTCATTTTAGTTTTATTTAGGAGGACTCTTGTCCGGAAAGGCTTGTAACCGAAATATCTTTCTTCGTTGGCTGACAGATGGGTCGATTAACAAAGGGAATTGTAAGCGGCTTTTAACCAATATTTTATGGTATTTTGGTAAACATGGTAAAGACATAAAACTTTCATTTGTTAATTGCGGATCCAGAAAAATGACGTTCATCACTGTCTGGATAAAAAACATAATTGGGATTAAAAAAAGACTATTATCAGGATTTGACAACCATTTTCTGATTCAACACATTAATTTTGGATTCCTATATGACCCTATATTATTTTAGGGCACGCGATTCAGAGTCGAAAAAATTTATGTAGGACGCGAAAATTATGAAACAACATACTAGCTCTGTAGTTTACATTCAATTCAATTCAACTTTTTGTTAACTTGACTGTAAGTGGCTTTTTATAAACACGCTACGTTCAATTACTGAATGTGTAAAATGTGCAGTTGACGCCACCACAATTAGCTAGTTGGGAAAAGTAAATTTATTAATATTTACATTTATTTGCACCTTTTGAAAAAAATACAATACGTACTACAATATAAAAATAAGAACTCATAATACCAAAGGTAAGTAACAAAAGGAATAATGTAGACTCGGCATGATTGCAGTTAGTGTTTATTTGAATACGCCGTAACGTCTGAAATTTAGTGTTTGAAATAGAACAGATGTAACAGGCGCTTTCCTCGTGAGCACAGCAGGACTTGGTGACAGCTTTCGCTCTTCAGATACTACTCCAAACAAAGTGTCAGTAGCAAAAATAGTTGCAGAGGCGGTTTGAGGAACCACAGTACTTGGATCATTGGTTCATCTACCAGAATATATTCGCCAATACAGAACTGAATCGCTGATGGCATAGATTTCTTGGCTGCTAAGAAAGACTGCCCACATTCAAGTTTCAAATTGGAAACGTATTGTCAAGTTTCCTGAAAATGTAGCATTGGCGAGCATGTCAATAATCGAGTGTCTGGAGAACTGCTGTGCTCTGTTCTCATATTATATTTTTAATATACACTACCTATTCTCAGGTAAAGCTGATAGCAGAGCAAACAACGAAATTGTGCCACAGTTACCAAAGCAACTCAGAACGCACACTGGTTTGACATTGTACTAAATCAGAATATATGTCGGTTTTTGTCAAAGTTAGTTTATAGTAGGCGTTCAATTTTGTTATTGATTTTGTCAGACCTGAGAAATGCAATGGAGCACAAATATATGGGATAAGATAAGAAAAACATTTGCTCCTTATAAAATATTCAGCTCTCCTGATTACATCACAACTACACTGTTTTAAGCTTTTCATTTGTGATGTTTATGCCATATTAATTATCAAAAGGGTAAATAGTAGTGTTCTGTTCGATCTCACGCATTTTGCGACACTGTGACGCAAAAACGATAAATGACGGTCACTTATGTTCAGGATTGAACACAGGTATTGCTTACTGAACTGATTCATGTTTGACTGGGTTATTTGATATTTCCATATTACTTCATATTTGACAGAACTGGGTGCATGGTGCATTTTTGGTTAACTTTTGTTAATGAGGACACTTTGTGATGCTTATTATATTAAGAACGTGCACCACATTGGCGTTTAATCCAGGACATATCTGATGGCCGTGATTGTCTGATCGATGTTGTTTAACTACCCACGTCAATCTTATGCCTGAAATGAGTTGCTGAACTAAATAGCAGTATTTTCCTCTTCCTGACCATCGATCTCTGTTGCCAAATTCACGTTCCCTTCAGATTTAATTTCAAAGCTTTCATCCTTCAGGGAATCCTGAAAAAACAAAAACGAAAGAATTTGACTACGTATATAGATTTCTAGTGGAAAACAGCTAGCCTAAAAAATACGATACTTTCGAGAAAGGTACCCTGGGGTTGCGCATTGTTGAATTTTTTCCTACAGTAGAAAAACAACATTTTGCAATCAGAGGAACAAATTAAAAAGAGTGAAAGAAAAATAACTTTTTCATACCGTGAAGAAAACTAACGATCAGTTGAATTCATTGATAAAAAATTGACAGGGATTATTTTTCCCAGTATGTGTAAAATAAATCCATTTAAGTTAAGTTTTTTTCCTATGATAGGTTCTTATAGATCATTCACTTCTTACTTCTTTGCTTTCCAGCTCCTTCTCGAGGGACGTCACAAGATCAGCAAACGAAGGCCGCTGTGAGGGGTCTGGACGCCAGCATGACATCATAATATCGTAACTGTTGTAACGGCGATATCACAGAATTGATGTTAATAAACAATGAACTTAGAAATTAAAGATACATATTTGTTTTTGCTGTGTTAACGTCAGATCCTTACATAATGAGTTTCATTCCCTGTCAACAAAGGGATTTAAAAGCAGTTGATGTGATTGGCTAGTTTACAAACTTCAGTTGTTAAAGATCTAGCCAATAAAATCATGTGTCCCAAGAGCCACTTGTTCTTCGGGCCCCAGGCTCCGCCGATTAAGAACGCCACCGATTAAGAACCCGGGCCCAAAAATTATTTGTATCAGTGTCAGGTTGCCTCAGAATGAAGTTACTTTATCCTTCTCCTCTAAAAGGCGTAACAGAGAAAGCAAAGAAAGCATTAAGAGACGAAGATAAAGATATGGTGACACACGATGCCCTTATGTAATCAAAGAAAAAGTCAAAGGGAAGGACGTTGGATTGTTTTTGGTTGTATATGTTTGTAAACTAAGCGTATAATCATCGTTAAGTTGAATCTAATTTAAGCTCAGATGAAAATATTATACGTGCAAAAGAAGAGAGGAAAAGGGTACTACTGAATGACATATTTAATAGTTTGTTATTGATCTTTTGGAAAATATTCTTAAACTTGGTCAGTCTATGGGAAGATAAGGGATAGGATGAATAGGCCATTTCCGAGTTGCTCTTTGCCTCATATTCAAACCGAGTCCTCCCGCAAAACGATTTTGATTTCCTTGAAAATGGACATGCATGCAAAACTCATTTTCATTTGAATGGTTTCGTACGAAGACTCATTTTGACACAGAGGCAAAAGTTAGCTCGGAAATGGGCTGTTAAAAAAAATGCATACAAATGGCGATGGTTGCATGCGAATATACCATGGTGTCATTGTTTGTTTTAGAAGGTTTGTGGAATAAAAGCTCAAATTCCCTTTCCTCGTAAAGGTTAAACTCGTTACACTTTTCTGTAACAATTTGAAAGTAAAATAATATTACATTTCATCTGGGCATCCATCCGGTTTTATTAATCGTTTTCCTGACTTGATAAATTCGACAACCTCCATTCCTCCAAGTCCGGAATACGGCATTTTACCTTAACGAGAAAAGTAATATATGTTAAGGAGCAATTAAGTCTCAGCGGTAACATAAATGAAAAAAAAAATGGTCCAGATTGGTTTTATTTCTACAAGTACGTATTGAAGTACCAGTCACAAGGTAATATACAGTAAAAAAATATTTGTGGCCTTTAAGAAAAGTTAGTGACCTTGTTGCGACGTTTTAAATGGTAACACTGAGATTTATTTGAGTTAAGTATGCTTATCCGTTCTATTTAAAATATGGTAGAGGATTAAAACGTTATTGAAAAACAAAAGAATCAAAGAAAAGGTCAATGAAATAAGTTAAATAATAATATAAAATAATGTTGATGACGACGACCGTGATGATGCCGATGATATTAATAACTTAGTTTATTGTTTTGATGCTACTAGAGTAATATGTGCCTTCACAACTTACTCAAATGACAAGGCAATTTTAAGGAAATGTTTACCTCCAGATTCAATCTCCCATAGAAGCACGCCAAATGACCACCTGCAAACCAGAGGTAATCCATGTGACTTTCACATGTGATATGCATAAATCTAACAAAATATGTATAATTTAACTGACTCGATCTAGAGAAGAAATTAGAAAAGAGCTTAAAGAAAAAAGCTCTCTCTTTTTAAAAAGCTGTCTCTAACATAAAAGAGCAAAACTTTTTGTATCAGAGCTATTCGACAAATGACATTACTATACATTACTGAAAAAAAATGCTCTGAAAACATTGATACTATACCTTGAATGTATACGACAAGAAATAAGGGAGTAAGGATGGAAAAAGTTAAAACGTGTAGAAACGATTGCCTGGACTAAACGTGGCCGTCAGAACTCAATTTTCGCTCAACATTTGTAATTTTATAACAACATTGTCTGTTATGTTTTTCTTTTAAATTTTAAACTTAAGGGCGCATTCAAACAATCAACTTACACGTCTGTCTTAGTATCGAAAATGTAATCCTCCAACGACTCAAGGGCCATCCAACGAACTGGTAACATCCCCTTGTTTGGAAAAACCATCAGAAAATTCCATTACAAAGCTCCGCTGAAGTTATAATGCAACTGCTATTTCACACCAGGTCATGTTCAGTCACGCTAAACCCTTACTACTGCAAGAAACTGACATCGTGATTACTTGGGCGTTGTTCTTCAAAGATAACAAACTGATAACAAGTTCATTGTCACTGTAAATCAACAACCTAATTTTCAATTTTGAACTGAAGCGATTCTGAAATACATCTCAATTAAAGCATTTTTGCTCTGCCTTAGTCGAGCCTCCACTAACGCAACAACCTTAAGCATTCACGTTATCAAAGTTATAGTAATATTAAAATCTCGAAAGGGCGATTTGCTCGGCACGACTTTTTTACATGCGACAAGCTTACAACAGACCCACGACATGGATTAGGACCATTTAAACGCACGCGCGGTTTTCGTAAGTGATAGTTCGAATTACACGACGCGATTCGTGTTGCATCCATGGCGTAAGTTTCTCTCGTGCGAAAAGGTCGTACCGCGCAAGTCGCCCTTAATAGGAATATTTTTCGGGTTATTCCAAGGCCTTCCGCTTGCAGGAGCTTTGGTTTTATTAATAAAAAATGTACTTCCATACCCCTGATAAAGTTTCATATTCACCACTTTCGTACACATCGCGTGATAAGCCAAAGTCGGAAACCATGGCAACATTGTTCGTGCCAAGAAGCACATTCCTTGCTGCAAGATCGCGATGAACGCACTGGAAAACAACAACAGTAAAACAATAATTCAAAACCTAACTTAACTTAATCTAAAATTTAAACCACACCCCTACGAACACAAAGCATTCATTGCCAAAACCTGTATTTAAGGACCGCAACTGGCAAATAAACCGGGAACTTTGTGGTTCCACAGACCCTGGATTAAGCATGAATTTTCACTGATTTTCACGGCATTGCAAAGTCAGATTAATTCTCGCAATACTTTGCCGTGTGCAGGCGACCAAACTACACATTCAGTTTAGCTTCATTCGGTTTCACTTTCGCAAACTTTTTATCAAAATAAAATACAAACACATTTTGCTGACCTGTAGGGTTTTTAACGAAAAGCATCAAGTAGGAAAAAAGTAAATAAGTTATTTGCCAGTTTTAGGTCGGTCCGTATAGTGAAAACTGTGACCTCGGCCTCGGTCACAGTTTTTCACTATATGGACATCCGAGCCGGCAAATAGCATGTATAAATTGTTTTATCGATTCTTTGAATGTACCATATTTTGCTATTCGTATAAATTTTAGGCTATATATTTGCATTGGCGAGGAAATCATCTGAAATGATTGTAAGCTCATTTTGAATGTAAACCTTACGTGTAGTCACAATCAATTAAAAGGGCACGTGTTCTGCCTGTATTTTTTGAGGTAATTTCTGGCAACCTATCAATCCACCAATACTCGAACGTACTCATTGATATAACCAGAAGCATATACCGCTAGTTTACACGTGTATGCGACGGATAGAGCGGTGTCACTCAACAAGGCAATTCCGCAGCAAACATTGTCGTGACGTACTTGGCACAGTAAAATCGCCTAATTGTGTAGTCCACGACTTCCAAGAATTAAGGGGCGTCAAATGAATGTACTCCACTGATCTTAGATTTTTGCTGTAAATAAAATTATATAAAGGCGGGGGCAGCTATAGTGAGAACTAATACTAGTAGGTAGATAATAAACCCGCTGTAGTTTGCTTTTGCCGAAAGACCTTTTATATCGAGAAAAAACAAATTGTTTTTCCTCGATTCACATATCGTTCTGGTTTAAATCTCCTCGATTTGAAGTTTACAGAGAGCAGAATTCGAATACTTTGTACGGAAGCGAAGCGGTTACCATGCTTGTCGATCGACTGTAAACAAGATAACTTAGGTGCAGAGAAGGTCTGAATTTCTGTCTTTGATTCCTAGGTCTGTAGAATTTCTGTCTTTCATTCTTAGTAATTATTCTTGTTTTTATGGCAATTGCAATTCGTACGACCTATCACGTGCAATAGTGCAATACCGGACTGAACAGGTGAAAACTTGACTGACTCGTCGAGTTCCCCGGATGAGCGACAATCCAAGAATATATATTCAAGGCTGCTAGCAGAGTTTCTTCCTCTTCCCGATGTTTGTTGGGAGATCAAAGAGACTCTGCTAGCAGGGTTAACCGCGCTGAGAAGTTTGGACACTATTCTTTCATATGGCTGTTGTGAAAATTCAAAAACAGGAAAAAAGTTTTCACGATAGCATAATAATTTGGCATTCGGTAAGAATTTTCGATGCTATGGAAGACTAGTATGGTACATTAAATAACTTCTTTATTTACCTTCTTGTTGGATAGGTGCGACATACCATTAGCCACGTCCCTGGCGATCCTCGTTTTGTCGATGAGTGAGAAATGTTCATTCATTTTTGTAACGTTGTCATATGGATTTTCTCTGCGTTTCTTCAGTTCATTCAGCAAGCACCCTTTCTCAGCCAGACGAACGACCACCAATATTGACTCTAGCTCAGTATGATAACAGGATTGATATATTTAGCGTTATCACTATCTTAATAATACCAACGAACTGCAGCGTACATTTATGCATTCCTGCAGTGGGTACGAGTTGACCTCCACCTGTCTAGCAAAGCCTTTTTTTCACAGACACGACCCTAATAACAGCGTAGACTTATAATTTGATTCTCTTAGTACAACATTCACTGTTGGTCATACGATATTTCTACAAATTTCTGGTCATATCAAGTAAAAAGATGCTATCATGGGCGGATCCAGTAAATTAAGAAAGAGGGGGCCGAAAAAAAATTCGGCGACAGAGCAATCTTGCCCCATACCCACAACACAATCCTGATTGCACAATAATGCTCGAAAGACGGGTGGTTACAAAATGAAAAAAAGAGAAATCCAAGGGAAAAAGGGGGGGGGGGGGGGGGCTCGGTCCTCCCCTAAATCCGCCCATGGCTATGTTTGCATACATATTGGCCAAGTTAGGTCCCACCGGATGGAAAAATTCAATACGGCAATTAAGTTCGGGGCAAAGTTTACTACTGCTGCCACTATTGCTATTGCTACTTAGAGCAGGCATTAACTACCCTTAGTCGCATCTAGTAATCATAGACGGAGCTAGACAAAAACGTTTCAACTGCCCTTCCTTTAAGATCGTTAAATGGCTGAACAAACAGTACTTTATCAATCCATGCTATTATTTGTTGACTTACCGCTACTCGTACAAGCTCCGATTAGGCTTATGACGTTAGGATGTTCACCAACTGTCACCATGATGTGAAGTTCGTTAATTAAGTCCCGTCTCTCCATTTCCGTAGCGTTTGCTGTAGTCAAAAAACGTTCAGATTTTAAAAATTAATGTATTTATATATCTTCCCTAATAAACACCACAATCTGTAAGTGATAGATTGCGAGGTGACATAAAGCGCCTTTTATTGCGAATGTGACTCTCCTTTTAGGTAATACTTTTTCATAGTAGGAAATTGAGACACGTGTCTTTCGCACTTTAGGTTTCCGTTAGAAATATTAATATTAAACTGTTCGTATAAATGTATTATCTCAAGCATCTACATTATTGCAACCACCAAATGTACATATGTCAAACTAATCGTGAAATTGAGGCAGTCAACTCTTTACCTTTTAGTTTTTTCACTGCACATTGTCTTGATTGTCCATCAATCTTCACCAAGCCTTTATAAGCTTCGCCAAACGCGCCTTCTCCTAACTTCTCTTGAAGTGTAATATTTGATCTGGGAACTTCAAGCCAATCTCCACGAATACAAAGCTCTGTCTACAAGGAACAAAAATGTACGCGTTTTTTTTTTTATAAATTTAACTGCTTAACATTGTCCCAGCAGTAACGGTGTGAAGTGAACACTAATAATTATAAAAACAATATATAATTATAATAAGAACCTTCCCAGAATCCTTTTCAACTGAAAAACCGTAAATGCCAAATAACTTGGTCAGTTTGAAGCCTGCAGTACTACTATGTCGTATACAAATAACTCTTACCATAAACTACTTCTCATATGAGACATAGGGTGATGACGTCATTAGTCACGTGACTTTCCTCAGAAGTTCATTTTTGCTAACTATGACGAAAATAGTTTGCTACTAAAAAAGCAGTGAATGCAGCTTGAAGCACATTGGCGAGAGGCATTTCGGACTGCCCAGGAACCGAACAAAATATAAATATTAAGGGAGCTATGTGCAATTTTCAAAAAGTGGGAGTCTGGGTACAAGTGCGTATCTGGCGTTGCATTAAATGTAAAAAAACAACAAAGTACATAGTTGGTAGATACATCCATGCTAAATCCATTTTTAGCACTTTCATCGATATGACGTCATCGGTCACGTGACCAGAAAGGACCACAATTTTAAATTCGCTTGAAAACTTTACTAGAATCTTTCTCTTAGGATATTTTTAAGCGAAGTTGTAGTATTTTAAATAGTGCTTTTAAAAATGGCCATGATTACTTTTTCCTGAAAATGTACGGCAGTGAAATGTACAATTGAAAAGTTTGTTGGCTTCCTGCTCAGCGACCATTTGCGGTAGAAACAAGAGAAAATTTTGCCAAAGGCAGGAGTGTATGCTCTTTATGATGGCGTTGTCAGTTTCTTTTCATTTTAATTGCTTTTGGCCGGGATGGATTTTTTTCTTTCAGACGAAAGGAGTGGAGCCTGGGGAGAAGTTTAGCAGCAGCCCCTCCCCCTCTCCGCTGCTAGGGGATTCCCGGTGGTCCGTATTGCGGGCTCACGACAAGAAAATGTTCAAAATGGCGACGAGTTATATAGTTTGAGTTATATAGGGTAGTTTTGCCGATGTTTTTCCTTCTTGACGCGATCACAACGAGTTTCCAAACACGAGGTATTCTTCTTCTATTCGTATTCCCGATAACGAAGAATATGAAATGAGGAGAAACGGCGAGGGAAACGTTTCGCAAACATTTCTTACAGAAACTTACAGGGACCTGAGGTAAGCGTTTCTCATTGTACAACGATTTTATTTTGAACACTGGTTTAAGGTTATGTATTCGACGTTTATCATGTGTGAGCATATATAAAAGTATTAACGATAAAATCGTGCAAACTGGAATTAAAGCCGAGCTCCAACTTTGTTGGAAACTAAAATTTTGGAGCACTCGCCATTTTGGCGAGTGACCTTCGAGCTTCACTCGCCCAGATAATTTTTCACTCGCCCAGTCTCCTAGCTCCACACAAAAACAGAAAACATTAACACCCCCTCTCCCCTCCCTTCCGCCCACAAACATTAACATCGCGAGATTCACGGACCGTTGTTGACGTGCTGTTATCGAAAGCGGTATTTTCTTGCTAGCGGATATTTTAGACACCCCAGGAAGAAATTTCCACATTTTAACACTGAGTTCAAATATATGGTGTCTCTTCATCATTTAACGATTACCAAGCAAAGCTATCTTTGTGTGTTTGCGAACCAGAAATTAGTTTGCGACAAAGTGCCAGGTTTGTGGGAGATTTCAAAATGGTGAACAGTGTAAAATAGTTCAAAGTGGAAAGTAGAAAGCTGAAAATCCTACTCGCCAAACCGGGCGAGTGATCGGTGATCTGTACTCGCCCGACAGTTTTGACACTCGCCTGGGCGAGTGGGCGAGCGCTAATGTCCAACCCCGTCCAAGGAAAAGAAAGATTTTGAGTGTCAGTCAGTTCGTCATTTCATGTAATCTGTAGTTATGCTTGTCATCTGAATTTTAAGCTACTTCAAATTAATAAGAATCGCATCCTTTCATTATTTAGACGTGAGGAAATGTTTGTCAGAATATTGACCGAGTGGATTATAACAAGTTCTGGTAGTTGTTGATCTCTTAACCCTATTCGCACTGCATAAATTATCGACATCGCATATAAGAACAACAAATCATGAATAAATTGACAGTGTTCAAGTGCAACGCCAGAGGGAACATGCCTGTGCCCTTCTTCTTCATCGGAACTACAACACTAGCCTTCAGACCTTGACTCCAGGATAAGGCTCATCAGACTGAATGTGTATTTACTGATTCAGTTGGCAAATTTGTACGACTTTTCCTTCGCCAGTTGCTATTGAATTTAAGCTATGTACTGAATCGTTCGGTCTGAATGCTCATGCGAAGACTTCAGATACAGGTTTCGTTGGCACCAAGAAGACACGTGGAGCGTCTTATAGTTTTGAACGTGAAGTTTCAGCAGAGAGGTTTTCAGCAACGCCTCAGCAGGGAGCAGTTCGGATTCCTCAAGCCTTGGCTTGCCTTCTTCAAGCATAGACGACGCAAGGCGTAAATGCGCTTGGACTTAAATCGAACATGGCGGTGTTTTCCTGAGGTAATATTTTGTCCAGGTTAATGTGGCTTTGCGTTGAAATTGCTCTGTCAATTTTGTTTTTGCGTGCGACGGAAGGGCAGTGCTGGGTTGGCTGGGCGGCTCTTTTCGTTCAAATGTCCGTTTTACTGTCATGGTATTTTTGTAAACGGAGGCGATTTTTTCAGTTATTTTACACGTGGTTGGGCTATGTAAATTACGTTTCGCTACTGACGGTGAGGTATAATGCCCAAAGGGAGTGGTTCTTTTGTTATTTTTTCCACGTGGTTGGGCTCTAGTGCTTATTCGCTCGACTTCTAGCGCCCTTCTGACCAGAATTGATATTGTGTCACGTTATGCCAAAGGTTGGGCTCCGTACGGTATCAGTATTATCTTACGAAGTATTTAAAAGGATTATTTGTCCCGTTTATGAAATGTTATGGCCAGTAAGGCATATAATTGCCTGTTTGGTCATGAAGTGATTCACTCAGCGTGTGGTCTGTTTGATCATCGTGACTTTTGAGAATGTTATGGCCAGTGAGGCATATAATTGCCTGTTTTGTCATGAAGTGATTCACTCAGCGTGTGGTCTGTTTGATGATCGTGACTTTTGAGAATGTTATGGCCAGTGAGGCATATAATTGCCTGTTTTGTCATGAAGTGATTCACTCAGCGTGTGGTCTGTTTGATGATCGTGACTTTTGAGAATGTTATGGCCAGTGAGGCATATAATTGCCTGTTTTGTCATGAAGTGATTCACTCAGCGTGTGGTCTGTTTGATGATCGTGACTTTTGAGAATGTTATGGCCAGTGAGGAATAATTGCCTGTTTTGTCATGAAGTGATTCACTCAGCGTGTGGTCTGTTTGATGATCGTGACTTTTGAGAATGTTATGGCCAGTGAGGCATATGATTGCCTGTTTTGTCATGAAGTGATTCACTCAGCGTGTGGTCTGTTTGATGATCGTGACTTTTGAGAATGTTATGGCCAGTGAGGCATAATTGCCTGTTTTGTCATGAAGTGATTCACTCAGCGTGTGGTCTGTTTGATGATCGTGACTTTTGAGAATGTTATGGCCAGTGAGGCATATAATTGCCTGTTTTGTCATGAAGTGATTCACTCAGCGTGTGGTCTGTTTGATGATCGTGACTTTTGAAAATGTTATGGCCAGTGAGGCATATAATTGCCTGTTTTGTCATGAAGTGATTCACTCAGCGTGTTGTCTGTTTGATGATCGTGACTTTTGAGAATGTTATGGCCAGTGAGGCATAACTGCCTGTTTTGTCATGAAGTGATTCACTCAGCGTGTGGTCTGTTTGATGATCGTGACTTTTGAGAATGTTATGGCCAGTGAGGCATAATTGCCTGTTTTGTCATGAATTGATTCACTCAGCGTGTGGTCTGTTTGATGATCGTGACTTTTGAGAATGTTATGGCCAGTGAGGCATATAATTGCCTGTTTTGTCATGAAGTGATTCACTCAGCGTGTGGTCTGTTTGATGATCGTGACTTTTGAGAATGTTATGGCCAGTGAGGCATATAATTGCCTGTTTTGTCATGAAGTGATTCACTCAGCGTGTGGTCTGTTTGATGATCGTGACTTTTGAGAATGTTATCGCCATTGAGGCATATAATTGCCTGTTTTGTCATGAAGTGATTCACTCAGCGTGTGGTCTGTTTGATGATCGTGACTTTTGAGAATGTTATGGCCAGTGAGGCATATAATTGCCTGTTTTGTCATGAAGTGATTCACTCAGCGTGTGGTCTGTTTGATGACCGTGACTTTTGAGAATGTTATGGCCAGTGAGGCATAATTGCCTGTTTTGTCATGAAGTGATTCACTCAGCGTGTGGTCTGTTTGATGATCGTGACTTTTGAGAATGTTATGGCCAGTGAGGCATATGATTGCCTGTTTTGTCATGAAGTGATTCACTCAGCGTGTGGTCTGTTTGATGATCGTGACTTTTGAGAATGTTATTGCCAGTGAGGCATAATTGCCTGTTTTGTCATGAAGTGATTCACTCAGCGTGTGGTCTGTTTGATGATCGTGACTTTTGAGAATGTTATGGCCAGTGAGGCATATAATTGCCTGTTTTGTCATGAAGTGATTCACTCAGCGTGTGGTCTGTTTGATGATCGTGACTTTTGAGAATGTTATGGCCAGTGAGGCATAATTGCCTGTTTTGTCATGAAGTGATTCACTCAGCGTGTGGTCTGTTTGATGATCGTGACTTTTGAGAATGTTATGGCCAGTGAGGCATATAATTGCCTGTTTTGTCATGAAGTGATTCACTCAGCGTGTGGTCTGTTTGATGATCGTGACTTTGAGAATGTTATGGCCAGTGAGGCATATAATTGCCTGTTTTGTCATGAAGTGATTCACTCAGCGTGTGGTCTGTTTGATGATCGTGACTTTTGAGAATGTTATGGCCAGTGAAGCATATAATTGCCTGTTTTGTCATGAAGTGATTCACTCAGCGTGTGGTCTGTTTGATGATCGTGACTTTTGAGAATGTTATGGCCAGTGAGGCATAATTGCCTGTTTTGTCATGAAGTGATTCACTCAGCGTGTGGTCTGTTTGATGATCGTGACTTTGAGAATGTTATGGCCAGTGAGGCATATAATTGCCTGTTTTGTCATGAAGTGATTCACTCAGCGTGTGGTCTGTTTGATGATCGTGACTTTTGAGAATGTTATGGCCAGTGAGGCATATAATTGCCTGTTTTGTCATGAAGTGATTCACTCAGCGTGTTGTCTGTTTGATGATCTCGACTTTTGAGAATGTTATGGCCAGTGAGGCATAATTGCCTGTTTTGTCATGAAGTGATTCACTCAGCGTGTGGTCTGTTTGATGATCGTGACTTTTGAGAATGTTATGGCCAGTGAGGCATATGATTGCCTGTTTTGTCATGAAGTGATTCACTCAGCGTGTGGTCTGTTTGATGATCGTGACTTTTGAGAATGTTATGGCCAGTGAGGCATATAATTGCCTGTTTTGTCATGAAGTGATTCACTCAGCGTGTGGTCTGTTTGATGATCGTGACTTTTGAGAATGTTATGGCCAGTGAGGCATAATTGCCTGTTTTGTCATGAAGTGATTCACTCAGCGTGTGGTCTGTTTGATGATCGTGACTTTTGAGAATGTTATGGCCAGTGAGGCATATAATTGCCTGTTTTGTCATGAAGTGATTCACTCAGCGTGTGGTCTGTTTGATGATCGTGACTTTGAGAATGTTATGGCCAGTGAGGCATATAATTGCCTGTTTTGTCATGAAGTGATTCACTCAGCGTGTGGTCTGTTTGATGATCGTGACTTTTGAGAATGTTATGGCCAGTGAGGCATATAATTGCCTGTTTTGTCATGAAGTGATTCACTCAGCGTGTTGTCTGTTTGATGATCTCGACTTTTGAGAATGTTATGGCCAGTGAGGCATAATTGCCTGTTTTGTCATGAAGTGATTCACTCAGCGTGTGGTCTGTTTGATGATCGTGACTTTTGAGAATGTTATGGCCAGTGAGGCATATGATTGCCTGTTTTGTCATGAAGTGATTCACTCAGCGTGTGGTCTGTTTGATGATCGTGACTTTTGAGAATGTTATGGCCAGTGAGGCATAATTGCCTGTTTTGTCATGAAGTGATTCACTCAGCGTGTGGTCTGTTTGATGATCGTGACTTTTGAGAATGTTATGGTCAGTGAGGCATATAATTGCCTGTTTTGTCATGAAGTGATTCACTCAGCGTGTGGTCTGTTTGATGATCGTGACTTTTGAGAATGTTATGGCCAGTAAGGCATATAATTGCCTGCTTTGTCACGAAGTGATTCACTCAGCGTGTGGTCTGTTTGATGATCGTGACTTTTGAGAATGTTATGGCCAGTGAGGCATATAATTGCCTGTTTTGTCATGAAGTGATTCACTCAGCTTGTGGTCTGTTTGATGATCGTGACTTTTGAGAATGTTATGGCCAGTGAGGCATATAATTGCCTGTTTTGTCATGAAGTGATTCACTCAGCGTGTGGTCTGTTTGATGATCGTGACTTTTGAGAATGTTATGGCCAGTAAGGCATATAATTGCCTGCTTTGTCACGAAGTGATTCACTCAGCGTGTGGTCTGTTTGATGATCGTGACTTTTGAGAATGTTATGGCCAGTGAGACATATAATTGCCTGCTTTGTCACGAAGTGATTTATTCAGCGTGTTGTCTGTTTGATGATCGTGACTTTTGAGAATGTTATGGCTAGTGAGGCATATAATTGCCAGTTTTGTCACGAAGTGATTCACTCAGCGTGTTGTCTGTTTGATGATCGTGACTTTTGAGAATGTTATGGCCAGTGAGGCATATAATTGCCTGTTTTGTCACGAAGTGATTTGTTTAGCGTGTTGGCTGATTGTTGAACTTGTCTGTCAGAATGTTATGGCCAGTGAGGCATATAATTTTGTCATAAGATGATTTTTTCAGCGAGTTTTCTGGATTGATGATCGTACCTGTGAGAGAGGCAAATATTTGCCTGTTTCTTATGAAGTGATTCCTACGACAAGTTCTTTGATTGGTGATCGTCATTGTTTGAATGCTATGCTAAGTGAGACATGTGATTTGCCGGTTCTGTTTTGAAGTGATATCGGGTTCATGATTATGACGGTGTTATGACCAGTGTGACATACAATTTTCCCAGCTTTCTTTGGAAGTGACTGCCAAGATGCGTTAGACGCAGTGTGAAGCGAAATTCGATTTTTTGATGGCCAGACGTGTGACCCCTTCCTCAGATTGCTTGCTTGAAGACCTGGAATGTTATTACCGATGTGGCGTGCGTAGACCGCTTGTTTGTTCACTGTGATAGTGACAACACGTTATGGCTATAAGCTTTTGGGGAATTAGACATTTAGCATTCATCCTGTACATGCTTCGGGGTTTAACAGGCCTTAGAGTTCACATTTTTAGAGAGATTAAAAAGTCGTGTCATCCATTTATAGGGAGACTCGTTGTTATTGTTGTAATCGCCTTGGCCATTGCAAAGCCATGCGAGAGTCTTCGGGTTTATACGTGAGTAGTGCTTCTGTTAGCCTTTCAGCAGTCTTTCTCTTGGTCAAATATCCATAAAATTACAATGATGACTACAGTGATATTGACGATAATTCTCTTGTACCATGGCTAACGTAATAAATGGTTTTTGCATATTTCATTTCGTGTATTTCCTGTACTCCTCTAATTATGCCTTTTAAAAGTTGAGATTTGGAAGCGTTTTCTTTGGTTCAGGGGTTGCTTGGAGTGACAGTTGTGAAAAAGAGTATCTAAACCAACTCCCCCGGTTATGCTGGGTCATGACTGTCACCCCTTGCTGGCCCCATGGGTTCCCCCATCAACGTTTAGTTTCGTCTTTTCACATATCTAAGAGACGGCTGGTTGCCGTCCTATCTTTCCCCCATGAAATTTCGACCTTATTTGACCTGGGATTGTTAGCATAACTCCGAGTTTGAAGGAAAGCTGTTCGTTTTTCCATCGTTTTCTCCAGAGTCAATCAGTTGGACCGTTCGACAGGGGAACTCAAGTGGGGTCGGTAACGGGGTGACAGTTGTAGGTTGACTGGATCATTGTTGTCGGGGAGAGTGTAGTGAGATAAGACTGTTCACTGTTGTCGGTTTACTTGTGCTGTTCTGACTTGGCCCCCATAGGAAACCATCAATGGTCTCTTTGTTTCGAAATGAGTTTTGGGGGATAAGAGCCCATTGATGTTTGGTATTGATGGAACATATGTTGATATTTGGAAAAATGTCGCCGCCGACATATTGATGTATCCCTTAGGAATAGATATAGGTGCTGTGCGATGTGTTGTGTGACTTGGCCTCCATATTGAGACCATCAATGGCCTCTTGTTTCGGATATGAGTATTGGAGGATTAAGAGTCCATTGATGGTTTCCTGAACGGGTGAAGCATAGGTGATTCTAGGTGGGAGCCGAATTTTCTCCCCAATCTAATAATGCGATGCGATGATTGTTGCAGTGCGGAATAGGATACTATTCGCACTGCATAAATTATCGACATCGCATATAAGAACAACAAATCATGAATAAATTGACAGTGTTCAAGTGCAACGCCAGAGGGAACATACCAAGTGCAATTAGTAGTCAGCTGGTTGTTTGTTGAATATTGTTGGGCATGCAGCTCTCGTAAGGTCTCACATGAGTGGCTGAGAGAACAATAGAACAAACAACAAGAACAATGCCCCTAGCCCCCAAAACAATAGCAGCTGCTACACTAGAGGACCAGTAGGATTACAAGCTTACGAGAGCTGCATAACTATTCGGGTTGTTGGGATCTGTTACGGGTTTTCATTCCGCTTGACGGTAATATAATGGTACAATGTCACCCACCCACCCACCCATAATTTACTGGTTTTGCACTGCGACTCTTGTCGGGTCGCCGAATTTTCTCCCCAATCTTATAATGCGATGCGATGATTGTTGCAGTGCGGAATAGGATACTATTCACCCGGGCTTTTTTGGATCTTTTCAGACCGGGGGGGGGGGGGGGGGAGGGGGGGCGGCGGATTCCGCCCCCCCCACTCCTCCGTAACTTCCAAAATATTTAAGGAATCGCAATAAAACTTACAGGATATATAGTATGTCCAAAAATCTATCTTTTTATATACGTCACGTGCAGTGATGACGTCACATCACGTGAGGATTACATCATGATGTCAAAACAGCCGCCATCTTGGATCCGCCATCTTGGATTTCAAAATTTGTCCAAAACATCAGAAAACCGCCCAAAATTACTGAAAAATACTCAAAATCTATAAAACAGTGCAAAAAAACCTAAAAGAGGTGAAAATAGCTGAATTAAAGTTAATTTTTATTAATGGTAACACAAAAATTACAAATTTGGAAAAACATGTCTGTCAAAATGACGTTGCCATGGTAACGTCAAGTTCCAGACACAACAACCCATCCTACCAATTTATTCCCAGATAAATTTCAGAAAAACTCGTAAAGTTTGGCAGCGTTTGGTTGAATCTTGAAAAAGTTATAAACGTTCAAAGTCAGCGCGGGCACTTTCCGCCCCCCCCCCCCCCCCGGTCTGGATAGGGTTAACTGTTATAATGTACTGTTTGTACTGCAACAGGCAAAGTGTTTTGAAGGCTAACAAGGCCATTTAGGCTAACTGGAATCTTATGTAGGTCAACTGGAATGGCTCGCATGTTTCATGACACATAAGTGCCATACAGGCCAGAAATTCCTAACCCAATAAATATATAGCCTAACCTCAAGCCACATAAGCTAACTATACTCAGGCTTACTGGAGTACTGTTTAGGCTAACCAGAGAGCTATTAAGGCTAACCAGTGTGCTATTCAGATTAACTGGAATGCCTCTCATGACTTGGTGGCTTGCACTTTGTCAAGACCCAAGTTTTTTTTTTTTATTTTTTACTTTTGGAAATTTAAATAAACTCCATATTAGTTTTTGTTGACAACTTGCTCTACGAGAAAACCAAACAAAGATTTCTGTAACGTAATGTTTTGAGATGAACAGATTACAAAATTTCAGCTTTAGGGTCCAAAACATTTAATAATCTGACATTTGTCTGCAATGATTACTGAAAGGAAGGGTGAAAAGAAAATTGATTTCTTCCTTGCCTGACTCATCCAAAGACTGATGTTTCTCTGGAAACAACAACAAAGTAAAAAACCATTTCTATCTAGAAAGTATAAAAAATTATTGGAACCATTATAGCTTAACATGAAAGCAGTCAGTTTTTTTTTTTCACATACTGAAAAAGGCCATTTAATTTTAATATACAGTTTGCATGTTGGAAAGATAGCAATTTCACCAAAATAAATAGTTTTTGTTTGTTTTGTTTCTATTTACAGGTGACTTGAAGACTTTGCAATGACATTCCTCTTAAGTCAACTTGAAAATGAGCTCAAAAATACACATTTTGTTAATGTAATAAAATTGTCACAATTGATTCCCACGTGTTGCCAGTTTAAACCTGAATATACTTAAGTGACCTTCATAGCTATTTATGTAATATGAACCCAGCCTCAAGAGTTCTCATGGGCCCGATGAGGATAAGTAAGTGATTATGTAATATGGGCATCCCAGAACCCAATTAGGCTACATGTGAATACTGGCACTTTATTACATGTACGTTTTAAAACCATTCTGGGGCTTGAGACAAAAATATTTTGTTCCAATAAAAATAATGAAATTACAGACAATTGACATAATTATTATCACAGACCCTAAAGTTTACTCCAGGTTAAGTAAAGACGTCACGTTTTTTTGCAGCACAGGCTAAAGTGTCTTCAATAGTTTAATAGCAGTCTAATTAAGATGTGTGGTTCCAAATAATATCCATACCTCCCCCAAGGATGATTCTTTGCTTTGGATCCTCCTACCCCCTGGAATTTCCAGTATAGCTTCATATTTTCTTTTAAAAACTTGGGTTATTGGGATCAACCTCCCCCCCCCCCCCCCCCCCCCCCCCCTTCGGAATTTCCAATGACCATCTCCTTGGCGTGGGTATGGATATTTTCTGGAACTGCACAATGTAGGAATTTGCTTATAAAAGTAAGCTGCATATTGGCTCACACTAATCTATTTTGTTAACTTTATTTTTCATATTCACCTGTCTTCTGTGGGATATATAATTATATATTGTTTTTACCGGTTTCACTTGTAATAATAATAATAATAATAATAATAATAATAATAATAATAATAATAATTATAAAAACAATATATAATTATAATAAGAACCTTCCCAGAATCCTTTTCAACTGAAAAATCGTAAATGCCAAATAACTTGGTCAGTTTGAAGCCTTGCAGTACCACTATGTCGTAGTAATATGTCTTAAGGCCAGTTTACACATGCGATTTTTGTCGCGCAACTCGATGCAATTTTTGTCGCGCCGAAGTTGCACGAAGTTGCAAGGCCCGTTTACACAGGCGATTTTTGTCGCGCAACTCAATGCAATTTTTGTCGCGCCGAAGTTGCATCAAGTTTTGAACATGTTCGAAACTTCATGCAATTTCGGTGCGACAAAAATTGCATTGAGTTGCGCGACAAAAATCGCCTGTGTAAACGGGCCTTTACCATAAACTACTTCTCATATGAGACATAGGGTGATGACGTCATTACTCACGTGACTTTCCTCAGAAGTTCGGTTTTGCTAACTATGACGAAAGTAGTTTGCTACTAAAAAAGCAGTCAATGCAGCTTGAGGTACATTGGCGTGAGGCATTTCGGACTGCCCAGGAACCGAACAAAATATAAATATTAAGGGAGCTATGTGCAATTTTCAAAAAGTGGGAGTCTGGGTACAAGTGCGTATCTGGCGTTGCATTAAATGTAAAGAAACAACAAAGTACATAGTTGGTAGATACTTCCATGCTAAATCCATTTTTAACACTTTCATTGCTATGACGTCATCGGTCACGTGACCAGAAAGGGCCACAATTTTAAATTCGCTTGAAAACGTTACTAGAATCTTTCTCTTAGGATATTTTTTAAGCGAAGTTGTAGTTTTTTAAATAGTGCTTTAAAAAATGGCTATGATTACTTTTTCCTGAAAATGGACGGCAGTGAAAAGTACAATTGAAAAGTTTGTTGGCTTCCTGCTCAGCGACCATTTGCGGTAGAAACAAAAGAAAATGTTGCCAAAGGCAGAAGTGTATGCTCTTTATGATGGCGTTGTCAGTTTCTTCTCATTTTAATTGGTTTTTGCCAGGATGGATTTTATTTCTTTAAGACGAAAGGAGTGGAGCCTGGGGAGAAGTTTAGCAGCAGCCCCTCTCCCTCTCCGCTGCTAGGGGATTCCCGGTGGTCCGTATTGCGGGCTCACGACAAGAAAATGTTCAAAATGGCGACGAGTTATATAGTTTGAGTTATATAGGGTAGTTTTGCCGATGTTTTTCCTTCTTGACGCGATCACAACGAGTTTCCAAACACGGGGTATTCTTCTTCTATTCGTATTCCCGATAACGAAGAATATGTAATGAGGAGACACGGCGAGGGAAACGTTTCGCAAACATTTCTTACAGAAACTTACAGGGACCTGAGGTAAGCGTTTCTCATTGTACAACGATTTTATTTTGAACACTGGTTTAAGGTTATGTATTCGACGTTTATCATGTGTGAGCATATATAAAAGTGCTAACGATAAAATCGTGCAAACTGGAATTAAAGCTGAGCTCGAAGGAAAAAAACGATTTTGAGTGTCAGTCATTTCGTCATGGCATGTGATTTGTATTTATGCTTATCATCTGAATTTTAAGCTACTTCAAATTAATAAGAATCGCATCCTTTCATTATTTAGACGTGAGGAAATGTTTGTCAGAATATTGACCGAGTGGATTGTAACAAGTTCTGGTAGTTGTTGATCTCTTAACTGTTATAATGTACTGTTTGGTAACAGGCAAAGTGTTTTCAAGGCTAACTGGAGTGCTATTTAGGCTAACTGAAATCTTATGTAGGTCAACTGGAATGGCTCGCATGTTTCATGACACATAAGTGCCATACAAGCCAGAAATTCCTAACCCAATAAATATATAGCCTAACCTCAAGCCACATAAGCTAACTATACTCAGGCTTTAGTTACTGGAGTACTGTTTAGGCTAACCATGCAGAGAGCTATTAAGGCTAACCAGTGTGCTTTTCAGATTAACTGGAATGCCTCTCATGACGTTTTGGCTTGCACTTCAGTTTGTCAAGACCCAAGTTTTCTTTTTTTTACTTTTGGAAATTTGCCATGTAGTAGCTGTAAATTTGATTTAAATAAACTCCATATTAGTTTTTGTTGACAACTTGCTCTACGAGAAAACCAAACAAAGATTTCTGTAATGTAATAATGTTTTGAGATGAACAGATTACAAAAATTCAGCTTTAGGGTCCAAAACATTTAATAATCTGACATTTTTGTGCAATGATTATTGAAAGGAAGGGTGCAAAGAAATTGATTTCTTCCTTGCCTGACTCAGGTACACTGGGCAAGGTGAAACCATTATATGCTTATCCAAAGACTGATGTTTCTCCGGAAACAACAACAAAGTAAAAAATCCATAAATATCATTTTTGTATCTAGCAAGTGTAAAAAATTATTGGATCCAATAGCCCAACATGAAAACAGTCTGTTTTTTGTTTCACACACTAAAAAGGCCATTTAATTTTAATATACACTTTGCATGTTGGAAAGATAGCAATTTCACCAAAATAAATAGTTTTTGTTTGTTTTGTTTCTATTTAAAGGTGACTTGAAGACTTTGCAATGACATTCCTCTTAAGTCAACTTGAAAATGAACTCAAAAATACACATTTTGTTAATGTAATAAAATTGTCACAATTGATTCCCACATGTTGCCAGTTTAAACCTGAACATACTTAAGTGAACTTCATAGCTATTTATGTAATATGAACCCAGCCTCAAGAGTTCTCATGGGCCCGATGAGGATAAGTAAGTAATTATGTAATATGGGCATCCCAGAACCCAATTAAGCTACATGTGAATACTGTCACTTTATTACATGCAAGTTTTAAAACCATTCTGGGGCTTGTGACAAAAATATTTTGTTCCAATAAAAATAATGAAATTACAGACAATTTACATAATTATTATCACGGACCATAAAGTTTACTCCAGGTTAAGTAAAGACGTCAAGTTTTTTTGCAGCACAGGCCAAAGTGTCTTCAATAGTGTAACGGCAGCTTAATTAAGATGTGTGGTTCCAAATAATATCCATACCTCCTCTAAGGATGGTTCTTTGTTTTGGACCCTCCTACGCCATGGAATTTCCAGTATAGCTTCATACCCCCCCTCCCCCTTCGGAATTTCCAATGACCATCTCCTTGACGTGGGTATGGATATTTTATGGAACTGCACAATGTAGGCATTTGCTTATAAAAGTAAGCTGAAAATTAGTTCACACTAATCTATTTTGTTAACCTTTTCACATTCACCTGTTTTCTGTGGGATATATAATTATATATTGTTTTTACCGGTTTCACTTGTAATAATAATAATAATAATAATAATAATAATAATAATAATAATAATAATAATAATAATAGTAATAATAATAATATTAATGATGATGATGATGATGATGATAATAATAATAAACCAAAAGTAAGCTATATTACGTAGTTAAGTTACAAGAGGCATGCAGTTGATGAGAACGTTAAATTACCTCGTCTTTATTCGGTTTTGATTTACAAGTTGATCCAAACTTGAGGCAAGTAATCACGACGAACAAAGCAGCCAAACTCAGCGGTAACACGATGATGAGCATCAGATCCCGGATGAACCTGTCTGTAAACAGGAACAGTTTGTTGATAGTGAGGACCTATTCAATAGTTTCCCAGTCAGAACCCTGACTGTGGTTTGGATAACTGATGTGACCTTAATTTTAATTTAGTTTAGTTTTAGTTGATAAGCAGTATGTCGAAAACTAGGTCGAGTACTTCATCACATGTTGCAAACACCGAGAAACAGACAAAAGACACAAGGTCATATGCCAAGTGCTTTTATTGTATATTTTCTTTGTTTACAGTGGAATCCCGTTAATACGGCCACCAACGGGCCATAGAAATTTGGCCGTATTAACGGGATGGCCATATAAACGGGGTAGGGTCAAATTTCATGACTGGTCTACTTCAAGTGACGTCTTGACAGATACATATCACAGTTTGACAGAGCTACATCAAAATGCTAACAAATCTATTGGACCTTGATAACAATCTTTCTCTAAGAGATGTTCACAAAGAGGAGAAAAGCTCAAAGAGATCCACGGGCGTTTTGAATAAAATAATATCATTCAATATTGTTTCTCAAGTACTGTATTTGTTTCGTTTGGTCAATTATTAATGGGTATTTGGTTCGAGTGGCCGTATTAGTGGGGTAATATTATAAAGGATTGTATAGTTTGGGATTTCAGAATGTGGCCGTTGGCCGCATTAACGGGGTTTCATTATAAGAAAATGTAGTGGCCGTAATAACGAGGTGGCCGTAAGGCGGGGTTCCACTGTAGTTGTATTTTATTTAGGGAGGGGTCCTTTCATTTTTGTTGCTATCATTCGGAGGGTAAAGTAATAGCTTAATCATGTTCTCGATTGTCACGGTGATCTGTGATGGCAAGAATTGTACAAAGTACTGGAACTTATGCTTATCTGCACGAATTATCTAGCTCCAAGGTAAATACAGCCCTTACCAGGCAATGTCGTTTTTGTTACGAAAACACCATCTGACCTTCCATATTTGTTGTTGCTTGATAACCGAATGGTGTACTTTGTGGAGGGTTGTAAATCCTTTAAAGTCATTCCAGTCTGAGCGTATGGCAGTGTCCTCACTACCGTGAAGTTATCCGATGCTGATTTCTTTTCTTCAATGGTATAGTTGTGTACCTGGTAAACGTTGCCATATTTCGGCTTATCCCAGGTAAACACCATGTACCGTGCCTGTACATTTGTCACTGTTAAGTCTTTAGGCGGCAGCGGCTTTCCTAAATGTTACAAAAGCAAACATAGTATGAAGTCAATGCAACATTGCTAAGATAGGGTAGCTCGTAATGCTTTAGAGATTCCCCTCTTCTGCACTCAATCACAGCAACACATGTAACGATACAACTGTTTTTGTTTTTATTTTATTTTTATTATTATATATGTAGAACCGCCAACCACGCTATGAGCAAAATCACACGTTTTAATGTACGTTCGTTACACACGTGCAGATCCACTTCACACACTCCTTGAATACATTATATATATAATCGACTCAAACATAATCAATGAGCCTCGACACTACAATATATTCATATTTCGGTCCAAGAGAAAATGAGGGGACAGAGAGGGACGCGCCCAGTCAAGGCCTTGGGATATGTCAATTTTACTAAAGTTATTTTTAGACGCTGCCCTGTTTCCCTTGACGTCCGCACACGTCACCCAAGGCGTGAGAAATTTGAACAACAAAGGCGGACCGCGTGGAGATACGTTTCTTCGATAAAAGCGACTTGTGGGATGGTATTTTTTAAGAGATTATTCGGAACAGAAGAGAGATTCTACAATCTCTCACAAATCCAATGGCTCTAGGAAATATCGAATTTTGTCGAAGAATACGAGTCAACAAAGTTGCGCGAGGGAGGGCTACATTTCAATCATGTGGTGCCAGGGCATCACGTAACGAGTAAGGGAAATAATAGAGCTCAAGTGTCAAAGCGCTTGGTCTAATTGATGCAGGAAACAGATAAAATTAAAATTATAGCTTTCTCGTTGTAAAGCTACAGCAGCTAGGGTCAGTACTAAACAACAACACTTGAGCTTTATTTGCGTGACCATTAAACATTACAGTATTGCGAAAGCATAAACCGGACATAGATGAATACCGATATGTCACCCGTGATAAGACACAACACACCTTGCAACAACATAAATTATAAACAGTCAGGCCCGGCGTCGCAAATATAATTGCAAGTTTTCATCTTCACGAAAAGTTTCAGTCCTTGTCCTTCCAGAGCAAAAATTTTGAGAGGTTACAAAATATCTAGCAAATTGAAACGAGCCAAATTAAATCGCACGGATACGAAATATTTAGCAAATGAAAGGTGTTAATTTCTAACTAAAAACTGCTGGAAACCATGCAGTCCTGTGACCTGTATGCTCTATTCAACTTGAAATGCCTCCAAATAATGTCTACATTATGAAGCGTAAGCGAAGGCCTGTTTCTTTTCCTTTTCCTTTTTCCTACTATATTCTATGAGGCAAATCAGTTATTTGAAGACACGGTTCTGAGAGAGAAACTTTGAAGACAATGGCTACCAAAACACGTCGCAAATAAAAAGCCCACGGTAGGGAGTCCGAGTAGGCCGGTCATGATTCTTATAACACTAGCGTGCTCAGAAGTCGTTAACGTCGGAGTGCTTTCGATGCATGCGAAACTATTTTTGCCAATATCGATATCGAAATCTGAACGCCTGTAAATTCCACTTGGAAAGACATGTTGAATATTCAACAGGACCAACAGTCGACAAAACAAATGTCACGCTTGTACGGTCTAATGATTTTTCCAGAGCCGGAAATACGTTTCCATGGACGTCCGCATCTCTAAAAATAACTTTAATGGAATCGACATATCCCGGCCAACGCCCTCAAAGTCCCTCTTTGTCCCCTCATTTTCTCTTGTTCGGTCTAATCAGCAACAACAGCATTTGCGCAAATTTTGAAAAACATCTGTCGGTAGGGTTCGGAGCTTTGTTATTATTACATCAATTTAAGGTGGCACTGCACCCTATCAACAATTTTTGAGCCTGTCTAATCTTTTAAAAAATGTTATTTTGCCAAAAAAAAAAAACTTATTCAAGCTATTATCCAACCAAACGTCTCCAAGTACCGCTAGTCTGCTTTGGGAACTTTATGTTCAAAGGAAAAATCTATTGGCAAAATGCACAGTTCAAGGGCCTATCAATTCGGTTTCCTTACCTGGTAATACTATGGCAGTAACCTTAAGTCCTTCCCAGGACAAAGAATCGAATTCCTCTAAGAAGTGATCAATGGCCTCGCCTTTTCCTGTTGTGTTTGCATTTATCGCGGCTAGAATCTTGATGTCTGCTTTTACACTTCCATTACTAAGAAATGAGAAAGAGAACGACAGGAAGCTTCAGGCATTGCTAATATACGGTGGTTCCATTGATTTTCTTAACCACAGGATTCGGGTAGTGCAGAGGCGAACTTTCTTAGCTGTAGTCCGGAAAGCAACAACTTGAAATGAAAAAATCTGTCTATTTCAAGGATTTTGAACCATTAAGACTTTTTTTGTATTCTATTATTCTGAAATTATATATTCAAGAGGAGTTAGTGCTAAAATCGATAGATAAACTAAATGGATCGAGACAATTGCGAGATTCTTCAGTAAGTAAACATTGCATGTATCCCTTGTAGTGGACACCTACCTGAATCGTATAATTTTGACGTCATGTATCTTCAAAACTGAGGATTTATTGAAATGGTGCTTTATCTGCAAAGAAAGATAAGTTCCTTGAAGAAGGTGGTCTGTAACAAAATGTCAGTACAGTTCGTTTTGTATAAAACTCTGTACTGCTATTATATACTTATAAGTTCCTTGAGTATATGTATTATATGGCTACAATAGTACGCGCGCTCTGATTGGCTGCTGAGCGGGCAAGATTTTCTTGTAATGACCGGTCATTATGAAAATTTTTCTCGGCTCGACGGCTCTTTTGAGTTGTGAGGCTGTGAAGGTTACGAGCGCGAGGGCGAAAACAAAAAAACACCGACTAAAGTTAACTATCTTGTCAATAACTAAAGAAGAAAAATACGCCTAAGTATGAGCGACGAAGAGAGCCACAGCGAGAGCGAGTTTTATTACCCAGGGGAGGGTGGACAGGCAAAACTGAGCAAAACAACATGGCCAACGTTGCCACTCACGCGCAAGCGGATATTGAAAAACGTTTCTCTTTTTTCAGCGCTAAAAAGGCCATATAATAAATAACTTATTAACCTCGTCCGTTCGGTCATTACAGGGAAATCTCAGATTTCCCTGTAATGACCTCACTCTCGGTTAATAAGTGGTATATAGTAGTCTGTAAGCCTTGTAATGTCAAAAAATATAACATAGAGTGTACTTTTCATTTCCTGCCCTAATTTATGCACTCACTGAATGTAAATAATGTACATAACTCGAATAATTAATAAGGTAAGGATTTCTACGCATCCTTAAAATCTATGGACTAAATGATTCTGGCTAGACTTTCATCTTAACCTACGATCATGGCAAGTAGAAAAGAACGGCTAATCGCAGGTTATTTTCACCCTGGAAGAGGAACTTTGTGACTGGATGAAGGTGTCCCGCGGGTATAAGGCTGTCTTACAGGTCCCTTTTTAAAACGCGTTTTTGGAAAGGAAAACGATAAGTGATTTTTAGATTAGAATTTATAGATCCTGACAGAAAAACCCTGAAACAATGTCAAATCATAAAACGTGGTGATAAAGCAAGATTTGTCTAAGTTATAAGCGTTTATCTGAAGCCTTTTCATTTAATGAAACACGATTGTTTTTTAATGTTCCACGATTAATAATTTGGAAATGACCTCAAAGATGCTGGCGAACTGTTAAAGTTCACTCACAGCAAGTTACACGATAATCCTAAACGTATAGATTTTACAAAATAACAACTTCCTAATTTTGCCCTTAGGATTGCTCTAATGTTCTGTCCATCGATCTCAACTGCCGCATAAATAAGAAATCTTGACCATGTTGACAAAATACCCACTCCTTTATTGGATCAAATCACTTAAAACTTGTATGTAAAAGTTTAAAAGATCGGAGATTTACGTCAAATCTAAGGACGGACGATTTTACGCCGAAATATTGAAAAAATCGAACAAATGATACAATTGCAACTTGCATTGAGGTAAACACGATATTTCAAAGGTTCCTGCCAAGTTTTAGCATGTTTCTTAAGTACGGTTTGAAGAATTTCGGATGGAAAGTCAGGTACTTTTGATTTCTAAGTTGTCTTCGCTTTGCAATCCTGCATGGTGTATTTAATTATTATCTGTTCTTGGACGACCGTTGTAAATTTCAAATTCCCCACGATTTTCTACCCCTTGGCAATGGCTTTGCTTTTGAACGGACCACCTTAAATGAATAATAAACAGGGGTATAATTTTAAAAAGGAATACATATTGGCGGGCTGACTTAAACGCTTGTCCCGAATCGAGATTAACTTACCGAAGTTTTGATGTTCTCTTCCAAGGCCACGAACGCGCTGCTGCTACGGTTGAGCAGATCTTTGTTAAATTTTGCATCGATCATCAGTTGCAAGTTAATGTCAATAATTAGTTTACCTGGAAATTAAATGAAAATTCACATAAAGAAACACGAAATAGTAGTAACACGCCAATTACGGCCAAAATAAACACATAAATTATGTTGGCGAAGAGATTAACTGTGGCGTTTAAGAAGAAGAACAAAGCCAATTTTCGCGCCAAAAACGCGGTTACCGTGAGTCACGTCACGTGTCGACTCGCAGTTGTTATCATTAAACAATTTGTTCGTGCTTTAACGTGCACTATTGAGTTATGTTTCACACGGAACGTTTGGAGAGCATGAAAGAAGCGCAAGAGTTGTTCGAGGCGACAGCCGAGAGCAATTGAAGCCTCTTTCGTACTACTAAATTAAAAGACCTAAAAACATGAACCATTTGTTTTATAACATTGCCGGTTGAAATCTACGTCAAAATCCGCGCCAAAACTCGCGCGAGAAAAAATAATTCTGCATGACGAAGCGATATTTGCTCACTCTCAGCGTACACTATTGGATTTTGTGCACCCTTCGTATGCTAACAACATTTGGTTGCGTTGCTGTGCTAACAATTTTGTTACAATTTATTTTCACGGTTGCACTGCATCGGGAAGAGGGGAGAAGTTTACCTTTCCTATTGAAAAATATTCACTTTCTGTAGACTATATTTGAAAAAAAATGTGGCCATTCATACCAACCATGTTTTCTCTCAAAGTGCCTCTCTCCATTCAGGTGTATAAATGAGTACAGGGGAATGCTGGAGATAACCCTGGGATGGACTTATGGGCCTACAGCCTCGAATGCAGACGTATCCATACGAAACAGAGTTTATCTTAGACTTACCAAATGACAAAGTTTTTATGGCGAGGGTCTTGCTGGTTGGCCCATGCCCATTTTCGTTAAATCCGCTTACTTCAATCTGGTATCTAGTCTCTGCAGCAAGTCCGATTAAAACAATCTCTGTGAGGTTGCTTGTGGTATTTGCTTCAGTATACAGCTGAGAGCCAACACTTCTGTATCTCACTCGATAGCCCAGCAATTGTTCTTTATAGCGAGAAGGAGGCAGGCTATTCCAGGAGATATGAATTGCAGTTGAATTCAGAGGATAACCTCTAAGCAAGGTAGGAGCCTTTTCAGGAACTGGTGAAGCAAAGGTACGAAAATAAAAGACTAAAAAAGGTATTGTTATTATAACAATTCAAAGGTCAAAAGAAAGCCAGCAGTGTACTGAGAAATGAACTAAAAAAATCTGAATTTTGGTGTGTTTAGGTTTCGCTTGACACAACTTAAATAAACCAAGACATTTTTTTTCCATCAATGTATCTAAGAGTTTCTTTAGTCCTCCTCCATTCTTTTATATGTTCTCCAAAATTTATGTAACATGTAGTGACTAAAATGGAAATAATATTGATTGATGATTGATTGATGTCTCAGGGTGCAGTTCAAATTTTTCCGCTCAAAAGTTGTTGCTAAATTGATTTGAGTTTTTACCAAAGTCCCACAATCCTCTCTCATTACTCCCGAGTGTTAAAGCTCGCCACTGGGGAAACGAAAACACTGATTATCGCATGCACTGGCCATTCAGTGGTAGCGTGGCTTTCGACGATAAACTGCGTGCAGTTTCAAAGAAACATTATGTACAGCGACACCAGCGATATTTATTATCTTCTTGATATGCTCGTTCGAAGTTATGCGTGTACATTTATTTAGCAGCCTATAATAATCGGTGTCCATTCTAAGTAGATATTAGGTTAGAAACATGTATTATAAAAATTTGGGACACTTGCCTTTCGTCATTGGAAAAGATTGTTTTTTCATTGTTTTTTCCTCATTTTGTTAAATATCGACAGTTAATTATCATTCGAGTTTACCTCTTGGAGGACATCGAGGCACGTCGCAATATTCCCATCGAACCTTAGGGTTAGTGGTATAACACCAAGGTCCATCCGGGGCACTGCTATCTGGATTGCGACACATGTTAGATTCATTCTGACCATCAACAACATCTCGAGGAATCCGCCAGTGACGATGAGGACACTGTTTCCTCCATGCCTGACAAGTACGGCCGGACCGGGTGATGTTTATATTGCCGCGGTAACCAACCCCGACGCCATAGTAACAATCTACAACAAATTGAATTCGTGTGACTGATTTGAGAATGAGATGTAGTATTTGTAGATTGACAACTTTCCGAATTTAATGCTTTGTGGTGTGGTGGGGCACAAAGTGCCTACTCTGACCTCAACCAAATGTATCTATTACCCTCACTGCATTCAAGCAATGCAGTCGACTCCCGATAACTCGAACCTTCAAGGGAAATTGAAAAAGGGAAGAGAAACGAAAATTGCTTCGAGTTAGCGGGAGGTTCTATTTATCGAGGGTTCGACTTACCGAGGGTATTTTGGTTCGAGTTAGCGCGAGGTTCGAGTTAGGGAGGGTTTGAGTTATCGGGAGTCGACTATATTACTTAACATTTGTGACTTTCCCGAATACTTATCATGACATATTTGGTGAGTTATTGTTTGCCCATGTCACTATTTTGAAAGGGTGTTTAAACCGAAATTTGGTGCATTTCGATGCTTATTACTTGTTTTAGTAAGATTTTGGATACATTTAAAAGTTTGTTCCTAAAACTTAAAAGTTTTTCATCCTCGTATTTCCTATCTTTAGACAACGTATTTGTACCATAATAGACCATATTCGTATTCTTGGTATTGGACTGGAACCAGCTTGCAAATGAGGTTGATGCTGGGAATCTTTTCAAATGCAAATCACATGAGGCCATTTTTAATGATGTTCCCCGCATTGGCCTCCATTACAATCTAGTTCTAGTCCAAAACCGAGAATATGATTACGGACTATTTGAAACAAGACTTAATCGACATAAGAATCAAAATGTATAGAATGGCTGTTGTGCTAGAGATTTCATTCTCAAGCCTGTTTCAGTTCATCAGGCCAAGTGCATCATTCTCATATCATAAACTTAAGTGTTAATACAAGTTTCAATACTGAAATTATGTGCCTAAATTACAGCAATCAGAACTTAAAGATCAGACCTGTACTTCTTGTATCATCACCTGTGGAAAAGGGAAAACAAATTATTCGGTCACTCGGCCGTGCATGTTCAGTTGCTTTTTTTGTATAGAAAATAGCGCGGCATAAAAAATTAACAGGAATAGCAAGAATACAAAGGAAGAAATATATTTTCAAGAAACACATTTACGGGAGGAAATCAGTATTGATGAAAAAAAAAAGAGTTTATCAAATTCCGAATAAGTATACCGTAATGATTCGATTTAGCGCCCGGGGCGCTTATTTACTTTTGGCGCCTCAAGGGAGGGCGCTTATTCAAGACAGGGCGCTTATTCGGGACAGGGCGCTTATTTAATTTTTTGAGAAACAACCAAATGTTCAAAACAAATCTTAAATAAATAATAAAATAACTAACAATAACAGAAACTGTAACAGTAACAAATTGTTGAAAGTTCAGTTACTTTTAAAAGAACTGTTTATTTTTGCAGTCAATATATACATGCACGGTGAGGTGAATGTTCATGAGTTTATCTACGGTAACTAGCAATAACAAAACTGTAAGAATGGGGGCGCTTATTGGAATAGGGGCGCTTATTGACAAAAGCACATTGGAAGGTGGGCGCTTATTTGGAAGGGGGCGCTTATTGGAAGGAGGGCGCCAAATCGAATCATTACGGTACTTGCGATTTGACGGCACCTACTCTAACGTCTTTAGTGAATAAGACTAATACCCCATTCACACCAAAGCTTAAACATGTTTAAATGTTGTTTAGTTAAACACGGTTTAAAATTGTTTCTTCATGGAAATTGCTGACTGATGTTTGTCGACTTCAAATTTGGCACAATGAAAGCACAAGTTAGAGCATACTTGAACCCTATGTAAAATTTAGTCGGTCAGTTGTCTGTTGCTGATTTTCATTTTCTTAAACCTGGTTTAACTAAACATGTTTTGTTGGTATAAATCAGGTATAAATCTCGAAGTTTTAACGTATGATACTTCCCACTGCGGTATTCTATCGGGTGTTATCGCCCGACGAAAATGATACCAATTGATCAGTATTGCTCAATAACGACACTGGGAGATTAGTGTTGAAAACTGTCAACAGGTTATTCATAGAGCCCAAGTCCAAGAATGAGAACCAAGAACGAGCAGCAGAGCCTCGATTACCAGCCGCTGTTCAGGAAATGAGCCTTCGCTCCTCCTCTTTTCACGGGTGGTAACCAAGACCGAACTCGAGTAGGCGGCGGAAATCGAGCCTAAGAACAGTCCATTAATGACAGTTGGCAGACTCGCAATCCGATTGGCTTCGGAAGTGCATAAGAAAAATGGCTTTTCTTAAGATGATGGGCTAAAAATCGTTGAGCTCACTATCCATTTTTTTAAGTGGTCAATAAAAGCACAGCTAATCATATGCACAACAGAGCTCAGTAAAAACATTTGACAATACGACAGTGTCGTTTTTCAACAAATCCTTCTCAAGTTCTGTTTTCTCTGGCATCCCCGCTATTTGTTTAATGGGAGGGAACCGAGAAAACGTTAAGAAACATATGACGGACCGAGAGATACGCACCCGATAGTGGATAGTATTGATAGCATTCAGAAGCATCTCCTCCATTAGCAACGTCATATAATGAGCACTTGATTACTGGACGCGATCCCAATACCAGTTTAAAATCAATAATTTCTTTCTTGCACAGATCTTGCACCAGATACTCGCATGTCCTGCGACAAATTCTGCGGGCTCGAGGCTTGTCTAGTGAGGTATCGCACGGCGGAAAATGATAACGACAATACAGATCTCTCAATATTGGTTTGCACTTAGCAGATATATCGTACCCTTCCAGGTGGAAGTACCCTTGTAATTTCAAGGTTTCCAGTTCACCGTTACTGAGTGTATCATTGTCACCGAACACATACAGGCTAGTGATGATGTTCTTGCAAAATCCCTCTTTAATTTTGTAGCTGTAAAAAATACAGGCAGCATTCTTTGCAGAAGCATTTACTGGAGGCACCGCCTGCACGCAGCTGAAACAAAAACAAAATAAACATAAAAAAAATTGCAAAAAGTTGTAAAGAAAAGTAATTTTTAACACAACTGTTTGGCGACTCTTTGTATGTATTAGCTATTAGAAAGTATTAAAGTCATAATAATATACATGAAAAAATTACTTAATTTTGATTGGCTAATGAAGGAGTGCAGCTTTCGTGTAACACGAGTTTAAAAAATATATGTGTAACGCGGGTGCAAAGTTGTAATACCAGTGCTAATGATACACATGCAAAAATTTCAGCAAGCTCATTGGCTGAGAGCACGTCAATTAATCTTAAACAGTGTAGAAAGTTGAAATTGAGTGCATAAAACTGAAATTAAATTGAATGACAGAAAAGCCGCGAAAGCGCGACAAAACAAAATGGCGGCCGCTGTCGGAGGGTTTGGAGACAAGACAATAATCGATTCATGCCAAGTTAGACCGATTTGACGAAAATTTGAAGTGTATGAACCTAAGTACTAACAACTGGACGTTTGTGCAGTACAAAAGAGGCTTAACGAAACTACTGAAAGCTACCACTACCAAACGAGGATTTTCTTTCCCGACAGCTCGTAATTAAAGAAGGAAGATTACAAGCCTGAATTGAAGTCGCACATTTCAGCCCATACCTATGTAACTGAATAGCTTTAAAATTCCGTAGCAGTATCTGGTTTACAAAGCCTGGCAACTCGGTAATGTTTTAACAACGAAACGAAAAGGTAAGCGACCAAACACGTCTTGTTTGTCATCCACTTGCAGTGAAATTTTTGTATGTGTATTATTAACAAGTAATCACATGATTTTTCTCGTGCAAGTTGGGATAAATCAGAACTCGTAAATTTTTTCAAAGACTACAAATTGTACTCGCCCTGCGTGCTCGAGAAATTAGGTTAGCTTAAAATAAAAATTGAAAAATTTACTCGTGCTTATTTATTCCTAATTGCACTCGAAATCATGTGATTATCTATACTAATTATATCAAAGTTAACAACTTTTAACATTATTGGGAGAAATTTAATTCGTCAGAACATTGTTTGCAAACATTTACAGTGCCCACCTTAAGTTAGTGTCTACTTGAGTAAAAATATTCCCTGAAAAAAAAAGACATGAGGAAAATATGCAATCATAATGCCATTTTATAGCGAGATATTTCCTGTTGCTTAACAGGCTGCAGGAGATCATACGTGTCAAAGTTCCTAATACAAGTGTTGTTATCTGTTTCACGCGGCCCTTCTATTGCCATCACCCTGTGAACAACCATCTTGGTACTAAGTCGTAAATTTTCCCACCACCTCACCACCTCCCCAGACACCGACCTGCAGACTGTTGACTTTGTTCTGTTTAGTTTGCCTTTAGTAATTTCTAATTTATGGCGGAATTTTCGACCTCACATTTCCAGTAGACATGTTAATTTTTTTTTAATATTGGTTTCAAACAAAAACGGCACATTTGTGGCCATTTATCCCAAACAGTTGGTTACCTTATTCTCGTGATGGAGTTGAGAACAATTGAATGCGCTGCATTCTTTTATAACGAAGGAGCGAAAGTCGATGATTTTATCCGAAAAAATAAATTCCATCGCCAAGTGGATTCAAGCGGAGTCAGGATCAACAACAGATTTCTAATGTAGAGGTAGTTCTTTTAGTTTATTTATGGTAAAATGCTGACTGCTTCTTAGCTACCACAAAACAACTCCAGATGCGTTTTTTTTACAAATCCTAGCAACAAATAAAATTTAGATTTAAAAGTTAGACCTTTTTTAACGGATCGATGGATTTTTGGTCATTAAATTACAACGGATCGACGGATTCGGTCATTAAATTATGACGGATCAGCGGATTTGCATACCCCTATTCATCCCCCTCCTTATAATTTCGGAGGCTTGTTGTCAGCAGTTGCATTGTGCCCAATTTTCTCTCTATAAAAGGTTAAGAGTATATTGCTATAAGCTGCTCTTAAAGGATGGGTTAGTATTACCTCAAAACTAAAATCCGATCACCTACCACAATGGGCCAAGTTAATGCACAAAATGACAATGATTCCAAGGACTTGGGCTGTTTCCATGTGTCAAGGGTTCGTCACACGAACACGTCAATCTCTGTAAAGTAAACGATGTAAAGGAAAATACTCATGAAGATTGCTACAAGATATTTAAACTTTACTACAAACATTAGTTGAATAATATTAAACAGATGGCTTATGTGAAGGGTATTCTTAATCCTGAATAGCATTTTGCTTGCATTCCAAGTGCCGAACTGCAGTCCACGCAATGAACACTGAAAGAAAAGTAATCTATAACATGCATGATCGATCATGCAATCAGGTCCGGTTATTTAAAATAAAACATAAAAAATGAAAATCCGCCTATCCGAGCCAATCACTAGTCGTTAATTTAGCTTAAGTCTGTTTACAGTTGGTTGAGTCTAAAATGACAGTTATCTTAGGTTACAGACTCGGCCATCGTGAACCATCGTGACACAACACGTCTCTTATGACGTCCATGTATATAAATACAATTCATATAACCTTTTTCGAACTGTTGTAAGATCGCTTTTTTCGCATTCATTGCTTTAATTGTAACTGTTGGAGAAAAAGAACCCACACTGTCAACAACATGTAAGCATAAGTCAATCGACAGCGTTCTATTCGTACACCATGCAGACAGTGAAGTTTGTAAACGCCGAAATTTAATAGCAGGCTTAAAATTGACTTTACTAACTTTAAACGACCTTTAGGGGTTTACGGGTTTGCATTCCAGAGGAGTATGAGATTGTTAGACGAGAAGACGAAGTGTGTAATTTCCTAGCTTCGTTGGGTATATCATGTACCCTTATGTTATACATTAGACATCACGCAAATGCTTTCTTGAAGGATACCTTGGAAAGTCTAACTACGCATTCGTCTGACCCCGGAGTTGGATCATTTTCATATCGATAAAGATCACCCATTCTTTAGTAGTGAAACTGTAAGAGCACTGTATGCATCTACTCATTAAAAAAGAAGCGCTTTAAAGAGTCTGATTTGGAAATAATATTCATCCATCTAAACCTAGATGTATGGTCTTCAACAACTAGCGTGTTTACTGAGCTTGGATACCAAGAAACTCAGGTTTGGTTTACCTTTTCACCTTCATTTCAAGGTGAGCTTACGATTTCCCCGGTAATGAATACATCAGCAAGTGTTTGGCTTCTTATAATCATGTTTTAATGTATGTAGTTTCCAAAACTTTGTTACATAATCAGGAGTAGTCACTCATTATTAAACACAACATCTTCTGTTTATATTGGATTCTCGTTATCGATTGTTTTTAACAGCGATACCACTCTTAAAATAAGCTTAATGATTCCGAAAATTCGGTGTTCGGATAGGACTGTTCGAAGGATGAACGTCACTTCTTTTAGCTATCCGTTAAATTATTTGGTCCAACCGTTTAATCTTTTCACCTTGCCGTTTAATGATTTGGTTCAACCGTTAAACGTTTCCAGCTTTCCGTTTAACGATTTGGTTCAACCGTTTAACGTTTTCAGCTTTCCGTTTAATTTTTTCTTCAACCGTTTAACGTTTAATTCAATCCGTTTTTGGACTTTGCCCAAGCTTTTAACGTTTTCAGCTATCCGTTTAAACGGATAGCCAAACCGTTTACAACGGTTTACAGACCGTTTAAAACCGTTTACTATCCGTTTATTTAGACGTTAAACGGTAAAGCGTTATTGATGGTTTTCGCTTTCCAGGTCACATATTATTTATCCTACTTTGAACAGGCTTTGGCTGTGTAAGATCCGCTTCCTAGCAAACTTTGCAGTATTCCGTGCTCAGTTGGAGACGACATGAACGCAAGATTACAAAATCGACTGAAGAAGCAAATGTTCTGGATGTGTCAAGACGTGACGTCGACCTTTTCAAACTGAGCGAGTGAGGTTACCTCTGCGCAGAGGCGGAAATTAACGAGGCATTGTCACGGATTCTAATTTAACAGATTTTTGAACAGCTGTTTCAGTCCAAAAATTAATGGCAATAAATTTAATTAACAAATAAAGAAGCCTCGACTGTGCTCTGTTCTGTTGTAAAGCACGCATAACCCTTGGCGAACTGTTGCAAGATGTCTTATTTCTGCTTGTTATTGCTTAATAGTGACTTGGAGGGGAACACGATAAATGTTGTAGAAACTTCAGTTATTTGTCAACAACATGTAAGCATAAGTCAATTGACAGTGTTCTATTCGCGCATCATGCAAGCCGTGAAGTTTGTAAATGCGCCAAAATGTAATAGCAGAATTAAAATTTACTTTATTAACTTTAAATGACCTCTGGGGGTTTTCGGGTTTGTATTTACTTCACTTTTTCGATATTTTTGGACGAAGTGTGTAATTTCCTAGCTTCATGGCATATATCTTGCATCCTTATGTTATACACTAGACATTACGCAAATGCTTTCAATTGCCGAAGGATACCTTGAAAACTGTAACTTTGCATTCGTCTCACCCCAGAGTTGGATCCCGATTGAGTTTTGTGTAGTAAGGCCACATAAAGATTCTCTATTCTTAGTGAAACTGTGATAGCACCGTATGCATCTTCTCAGTAAAACGAAGCGCTTGGAAGAGTTTGAATTGGTAATTATGGCGTGGCGTGAAATAGCGCGAAGCACTAAAATGGCAATGGCCTATGATTTCCATTCCTTATGTTATACACTAGACATTACGCAAATGCTTTGCCGAAGGATACCTTGAAAACTGTAACTTTGCATTCGCCTCACCCCAGAGTTGGATCCCGATTGAGTTTTGTGTAGTAAGGCCACATAAAGATTCTCTATTCTTAGTGAAACTGTGATAGCACCGTATGCATCTTCTCAGTAAAACGAAGCGCTTAGAAGAGTTTGAATTGGTAATTATGTTCATCCATCTACACCTAGTTGGATATAGTCTTTAAAGACTAGCGAGTTTACATAGCTCAAATTTCAAGAAACTCAGGTTTGGCTTACCTTTTCTGTTGAATATTATTTATCCTACAAAGCTTTTGCTATGTAAGTTCCGCTTTCTACCAAAATTTGCAGCACTCTGTGCTCGGTTAGAGACGAGATGAACGCAAGATTAAATAATCAACCAAAGAAACAAACGGCGTGACGGCGACCTTTCCAAACTGAGCAGTGAGGTTACCTCTGCGCAGAGGCGGAAATTAATTCAGGAGACAAAAGAGGTTTCATTGTTTATCTCTGTTGAGTGACCAGCACTATATTTTTGAATGAGATATTTATTCAACACAACTGGTTTAATGTGCATTAGCTCTATTAGTTTAGAATTTTTTTTTATATAATGAAGAAGTTGTTTACAAGTTCAACATGTGCACGATGAAAACCAAGACCCGGGTAATCGATAGCGATTTTTTGGGGGGAGGGGGCTAGGAGGGTAGTAGAAGGGAAGAGGAGGAGGAGGGGCAACTTAACGCCGAACCAACGGGCATACAAAGGACGACTCGGATTGGTTTTGTTGAAAATTAGTGTGTATAGACTAGGGGTAACCACAGGTTAGCAAGTACGGGCCTAGATGGCCTGGAGGCTGAGGGTTTTAATTTACAAGCTTATCAGCCCTGAAAAATTGCTCCGAAACCAAACTCAGGGTTAGGGTTACTGGCCGACCAGTAAAAACACGAAGACTTTGTACAAAATAATAATAAGAACACATTTCAAACTATCCAGGTAAAAGTTTGAGCAGGCCTGTCTGGTGTCAGGGACACGATCCTCGGAGCCTGTAGTTTGTAGGACGCAGGATTCCGAGGCAGCAGGACTTGTCCTGCGGCGAGGAAAATGATCCTCTGTCTGATATTATGTACAGCTGGAAAGCTGAGCTGATGGTTGTCTGAGCAATGGTGGATATCACGCCAATTTGGTGAAAATCTGCACGGGAGCACGTTTTAATGTTACACCTGGTCGGGTACTCAGCAAAATGTCCAGGCTAGGATGCTGTCAACGTCACTGGAGTTATGGTTGCAACGATGCTGATTACGCTCGAAGCTAAAAGATATCTTGTGTACTACCATGTGTACTACCCAGCTATAAGAAATATATTGACAGGAAATATCTCATATATAGTTAGGACACAAATAAGACATACAACCAGAACACGGGACTGGAGGAGGAGAAAAGACGACATCTAAGGCTGAAATAGGGGAAAAAGGTGATTGAAGCTGGGGTTTTGGAAACCGTAGACTGCTTACAAAAATTTGATATTGGGGAATTTTCGCCCACAAGAATATGCATGTATTAGCGATGTAATTTTCATTAAGATTATTGTACTTGAAAAACTTAATTTAAGTAGATCAAGAAGGCGTCTTCTTCTTCTAACATTTGAAAAACTTCAAGGGCCCTCCACAAGAACCCTTAGAATCTCTGCTGACAAGTAACTGATCTATGGTTCATTCTTGCATTAGCTATAACGTTACCTTAAGGGCCCCTGCATAGACAAATTTGCTCCTATTAATCTGACATCTGTTTGAACGAAAGGTCAAACCTGATATTGCTTCTATGATGGTTTCCCGACGAGACCAAGATACAGTGACCATACATGAAAGTTCCACGTCCAACTGTCTTGGTGATCTGAGGTGGCAATGGACAAATACGAGTTTCTCACAAATTCAAGCTGGACTGCTAAGCTTTTGATGTGGCCATCACCAATCAAAACACTGGTACGAAGCTGATGGTTCAAGAGTTCTACGTGTATTTGTACTGCAATGGGCAAATGACCGCTGCGCTGGTCGCGCCGGGAACAAGCTGGGGACTCGGTCATACGACTGTAGCCTGTTACAAATGCCAGTTGTGCGTGCGCCTTTTTCCGACAACCTTTCTCAAAACAGCTGAATATCGAGATCTCTGATGAATCCCGTGAGTTGCTACGAGGGTTTTCTCCGGTTTTCCTCCCTCCAAGAAATTCGATCGGGATTCCGAGGGCCACAGGTTTGTCAGTCGTAAGATCCTCGCGACATAATGGCAATTTATTTGTGTATTTCATTTTAGTTTTATTTAGGAGGACTCATATCCGGAGGGGCTAATAACCGGAATATCTTTTTTTCGTTGGCTGACAGATATATTAACAAAGGGGATTGTAAGCGGCTTACAACCAATATATTTTGTTTTTAGCTCATTCATGCGCGAAGCGCAATGAATGAGATATTGTGGGGGAACGATGTGGACGGAAGTCTGTGGACGGAAGTCTGTCGACGGAAGTCTGTCGACAAATTTCTGTGGACGGAAGTCCGTGGGATCGTAGCCGGAAGTGATTTCAGATGCTCATTATCACCCCGATCGGTCTTGTAGAGCTCAAAATGAAAAGCAAATATACTAAAGAATAATCGAATCTCAGAAGAAAATGGAAATCACAGTCTAAAAAGCGACAAAGTGAGTTTTCGAGTTCACGACCCTTTGATTCTCAAGAGCGATGCGAATTACGGCTTGAAAATGAAACCCGAACTTGCTGACTTCAAGTGAAGCTTTGCGACATTTGGACAATTCTATGGCCCGGTAAATACTATTTTTAAGTGCTGATATGTCTTGAAAGTATTGTTTAACAGAAGATTTGTATTAATTCAAATAACTTTCAGAATTTTAAACGCAAAGCTGCACATTTTTCCGGTCACGACATCAAGTAAACAACGGCCGAAGCACAGAAAACTCTATTGCGTGGGTTCCGTACACGCTGGAAGTTCTTACGTTTTGGGCTTCTAACAGCAAATTTGGCATTTCTTTGAATAAAATTTTGTCTCAGAAAACTTTTTGGTCATTTTTGTCTTGCTTTTTATCGATTGTTTTCAAGTTGCGAGCGTTTTTTGAACAAGCCTGACAAATTTGCATATTGACTTTGACATCCGATACGCGAGCGTGTTTGCACACGCACGAAAAAATTCCGTGTTTCGCAATGAATATATATTCAGTAAATTTTATGATTTGACAGTATTCGCTCCGACTCCACCGCTTACATGGTGTAAATAACACAAAAATAAAGATTCCATACTAAAGAAAGAACAAAGTACTCGTAAAACTTTACGTAGGTGAAACATCAATAGCTCCTCGCTGGTGAGTATTAAAACATCAAACGTTGAGTGATTTGAACTCTGACCTTGCGTGAATTGATCTCGGGCCAATTTTGCTTTACGAAGAAAATGGCCGTTTTTATACTAGAGGACGAGTTACCCGTCCAGTCGGATAACGCGTCTCTCAAGATGTTCGTCTAGTGTAAAGACGGGACGAACAACAAGACGAGCAACGAGAGACGAATAATGCAAGACATTGCGCTCGGTCAAATAAAAAGGCTTGGGTACTAGATTATTTTGGCGGTAAAATTCAAGATGGCGGCCCTGTTGGAACTCGTAAAATTGTTTTCCCGTAAAAGAAAAGCTGAAGAAGAGTTTTTAACTTCCCAATATAAAATGAACGAAGAAATGGCAAAGAAACGTTGTCAAAGGGAGATGGAGTTTGAAATGGAAGCTTCAGAACCCGCTGTTCTGTCAGCGATCGTGATTACAAAAAGCAACAGAAACGAGCGCGGCCCAGATGAACTGAGGAACGGCAATTGGTGGGCCAACGGTTACCAAAACTGGGATCAGGAGTCTTTCAAGAAAAAGTTGAGGGTGTCTCGAGACACATTTGAATTTATTTTGGGCGAAATTAAAGATCTTATCGTTAAGGAAGCCACGCGTATGAAACCCAATCCAACTCCACCTGCTACCCAGTTGGCTTTATGCCTATACAAGCTTGCTCATGGTTGTACTTTTTTAACTGTTGGAGATCTCTTTGGTGTCGCAGAATCAACTGCCCAAGTAATTTTTCAAGACGTTTGTAAGGCCATTGTGGGATGTCTGTATGACAGACTTGTTTACCTGCCAAGAAATCTGCAAGAGTGGAGCCAAGAACTAGAAAGTTTTCTTGAAAATTGGGAGTTTCCCTGCGTTGGGGCATGGGATGGATTCCATGTCTATGTAAGTACTAAACTCAAGAACTTTTACAGCTACAAGAAAAGGTATTCAGTGACAAACATGGGATTTATCGGTCATAACAAGCGATTTATGTGGGCTGCAGTGGGTGCTCCAGGATCTACACATGACTCAAGGCTTCTAAGAAGTTGTGGTATTTATTCTGAAATTGAAGCCGGTCACGTGCTTCCTAACAGGTCTTTGAACCTTCACCCTTATGGGCAGATTCCGTTCACCACTGTGGGTGATTCAGCATTTCCTAATCACTCCTGGCTTTTAAAGCCATACAAAGAGGGAACAAGGGTACACAAGCAAAGGTATTTCAACAGGAGACTTTGTTCTGCCAGAGTAGTTTCTGAACATGCATATGGAATGTTAAAGGGGCGGTGGAGAATTCTCTACAAAAAAACAGAGTGCCATTTAGACAACATTTCCCTTGTCATTATGACATGCATTGCTCTCCATAATCTCTGTATCCACCGAAGTGATCCCTGTAACCCCAGGTGGAGGCTTCAGGTCAATGAGCTCAATCTGATTCGAAATGCTGATGCCCAAGCCGAAGATGGAAATACAACAAGAGAAGCCATTGCCAATTGGTTGTGGGATATCAGAGAGGAGAAAAATGCAGTTCCTTGATTTTGTAGACCAAAGAAGTAAAAACCACAGGCAAAAACTGAGAAACTTAACTTTACTTTAACCCTTGCAGTTTTGATATAAAACCACAGGTTATGTTAAAGAAAACAACGATCTGTATATTGCAGTATTGAAATTCAAGTTTGAAATTATCTTTTTTAAAACTATGTAACTTACACAGTGTACATAAGAAACACAATCATACATAAGGTATGAATCAAAAGTATTGCTTGACTTTTCATGCATGTGTGCAACTGCACTTTCAACTTAAGTTAACTGAGCAACCAGAGAAGCATGTTCAATTTTACAAGAGTGTCATTCTCAAGTAAAATTGTGTTTAACAGGTTTGTTTGACATGTACAACATTTATTAGCAGGTTGCCATTCCAAATATTAGAATAAATGGATTACAAAACAACACAACTGCCTGCTTGATGTGGATACGTGAAGCAGGGCTTAACCTTAACTTATTTCAAGGACTGAAAATTTACATTTAAGTGGGCCACGTAAGCCCTAAGTGAATCATTAACATTTTAAATACTTAATGAAATAATAATAAACAAGCTAGAATCCACCAAAAGACACAGAATAATAATATGTCAGACAATTTCAAAACAATATAGTTGTAGGTGGAAAAATCATCCCCCCTAAATTTCATGGTATAATACAGCAAAGTCTGACAGATGAACAAGTTTATAGCAAGATGTAGGAGCATCCACTAACCAGCTCTTCTATCAAGCTTGAGTTTCCCCTAAGTGACATTTATCTAATACCAAGTCATGCTCATAGATGGTTGATCATTCTGCAGATTCTGGCTATCCATATCTAAAATATTGGTATCCTGGCCACCCCTTGTCAACCCCTGATGGGTGGGAGGAGTATGGCTGTAGGGGTTGGGCATAGAGCTGTAGTACTGGGGAGGGGGAACAAGGGGTTGCACAGGCATTGTTTGCTCTTGGGGATGTGGCTGCACTCTTTGGGGTGGAACACTTGAATATTTCATGATGATATCAAGCGTCTTCAGCTCATGCTGCCTATTCAATTCCGCTTGCTCTTTCTGAAAAGCCAGAAATTCAGCATGCCTTTCTTTGTCTGCTTCCATCATCCTTTCGCAACGCTTTTGCTGTGATTCACCAAGTGAGTGAAAACTCTTTGCAATCTCATTTATGGCCTGGGACTGACTTCTTATTCGTTTCTTCCGATCTAATGGTTTTACGTCCAATCCACTTTTCAGTGCATTCCTTTTGACATTTTCGGTTCCACTGTCACTTGTGGATGTTAAATCTGACTCACCAGCCTCCTCTGCATAGCTGCTATTATGGCTTACATCTGTTTGCTCTTCTTCGCTGCCGGTGTCTGAGTTATCATCTGACAAAACATCACTTGCTTTAGATGAAAGTTCCATATTACCGTGAGTGTCAGAAAATATAGGATTTATAATTGCATACCACTGTGGCTCCTGTATTGCAGCCTTTCCACTACCTTTCTTGATTCGATCAGTGTATTTACGCCATTGATCTTTCATCCACTTGAACTTGTTTCGAAGCTTTTCCACATCAATTTTCAAAGGAGTTAAATCCTTTTTCGATTTAGATCCACGATGTTCCCGCTCGTTTTCTTCCAAGAATTCTTCGGTCGACATACGTTCCTCAAGAACCTTCTTTATATCCTCGAAAACAGTTTTGTTTGCAGTCTTCTTCAACGCAAGCGTGTCCAGTTTGTAACCAAAGTCGTTTTCCTCGTCTGCCAGAACGAAGGCAAAGTACTTCAGCTCTGTTTCTGTCCATGGACGACTTCGCTGTTTCGCACCTGCATCAGCTGCAGCCGCCATGTTGTTATGTTTGGCGTTTAACCGCTGGCTTTTTCGTAACACGGTCTCAATTTTTAGCGTTATTCGTCTGCTGCCCGTCTTTATACATACAGACGCGTTACGCGTCTAGACGAGCTACCTTTCGAAACTCGTCTTGAACGACGCACTACGAAAGATAACTCGTCCAGACGCGTAACGCGTCTTGTGCCCGTCTTTATACTAGAGACGCATAACCAGACGAGCTACAAATGTTTGCCCAAGCTCGTCCAGACGGGTAACGCGTCTCTAGTATAAAAACGGCCAATAACAGGCAGTCGAAAACTGCAGGTTGATGCCAGTGGTGGTATGAAGATAAATAGTTTATAAAAGAGCTTATCAGTGTCATGTCGCCGTCGATAAAATAAGCTCAAACCAAACTTGAAAACAGTGATAAAATTTTATTCACCCCGCGCGTCATTTTAGAAGCTCACAAACATAAAACAGCACGAAATCCCTAATCAATCTACAGAATTTCCAAACTAATACTAAATTGACACAAGCAATACTTGCCACACTTTCCATTACTTTTACTATTAATAAAAATACTCCGTTATATTTTCTGAAGGAACGTAGTAATTATCCATTGAAAATTGAAAGAATGCGTATTGATCACAATCACTGTCTGTCTCAAATCTAAAGACGTTCGCTTCGAAAGCCCAAAAATCCTTACTTTTTAAGCTAAACTAATAAAAAAACAATTAAAAGAAACTTTGCTTCAATTTCATTTCCTTTAACATTGAGCGAAGAATTTTTCGAAAAGCGACAAAATATCAAAATGAAATTCGACAAGCGAGCGTTTCAAATTTGCCGGTATATAACTTAAAATCCGCTCAAATAAATCGAAGAAATAAAAAACAATCGAAAGAAACCGGCTTTGTTTCAGGTTGCGTGATTACATCTCGAGCCAATTCTGTTCGACGTTCAAAAAAACATTAAAACGAACTTCAAGGTAGATTTTTATGCAGGCCCTATTAATTTGGGGTTTTCGGCTGAGGCTGAGGCTGTGCATTCTTATTATTTTTCACGATTTGAGGCTGAAAATGTTCTTTAAACGTTTTTAATTTAGACATGTAAGAAGTGTAAGTTGAGCTACAAACTGAGATGTTCTACACAGTATATCATACAGCAAGAAAACAACGTAAGACCACAGTTTTGCACCTTAATAATACCGCTCATTAAACAAAATATTAAATCAAATGGGCAAAATAAAGACGTTCTCTGACTATCAGCCTGGGATATGTTCTTAGCATGTTCTTAATAAAATTTACAATAGGTAGATCTCAGCCTCAACGTTCTTTACACATGTTTATAAAAAAAAGTTCTTATAAAAAAGAGAGTGTACTAGGCAACAAAATTATAGGGAAACGGAAAAATTTGGGATATCTAAGTGATCTAATAATTTCAGATTCCGGAATATCTAACATAAAAGTTGGCGATTCAGATCACCGCAATTAACGGATAAGGAATATTCAGGCCAAAAATTAATGAGATGAGGGATAAACAGCCCCCCTTTATGGGGCCTCGTTATGAGCTGCGCTCGCACATCCTCGCAGTTAACTAACCCCTCCTGTTTCTAACAGTATTTTCTTTCTTCTTTGATTTAAATTACCAGCATTCAACTTTACAATGCAATTTGTCAATAACATGAATGAGCTGGCTCTGAGGCCACTTTGATTTTATTTTGTAGTTTTTTAGTAAACATGGTAAAAACATAAAGCTTTAATTTGTTAATTGCGGATTCCTATGTGCTGCTAGTGCAAAGATGATAATGTTCTTATACTTAAAAACAACAACAACAAAAAATAACGTTCATCACTATCTGGATTGAAAAACATAATTGGGATTAAAAAAAGATTGTATAATCAGGAATTGACAACTATTTTCTGATTTAACACATTAATTTCGGATTCCTATATTATTTTACGGCACGCGATTCGTTTAAAAGATATGTAGGACGCGAAAATTATGAAAAACATATTACATCTGCAGTTTACATTTTATTCAACTTGTTGTTAACTTGACTGTAACTGGGGTATATAATGTATGTCAAGACACCATATAGTCGCCCTGCAGCTTTGCTTGCAGTTAACATTTATTTACTGCTGTTTGCTTGCGGTTAGCATTTTACCCTGTAGTTTGCTTTCGGTTAGCATTTATTTACTGCAATTTGCTTGCGGTTAGCATTTATTTTGTGGTTGGGCGACTATATGTTTTTCATGGTTGGCGGCCATGTTGACTTACCATGAAGTATAATGCCGTAACTGGCTTTTCATAAACACAGACTGTGTGTTCCTTTAATAAGTGAATGTACAAAATATGCAGTTGATCACATGTTACTACAATTAGTTGGCTGGGGAAAGTAAATGATATTTAATTTATTTATATTTACATTAATTTACACCTTTTGAAAAATACAATGCGTTCTACAATATAAAGATAATAAAAAGCGAAAGCTGTCATGAAGTCCTACTAGGCTTACGAGGAAAGCGCCTTTTACATATTGTTCTATTTCAAACGCTAAATTCCAGACGTTCAGGCCTGTTCAAATATACATGCAACTAACAGCGATCATGCTGTGTCTGCATTATTCCTTTTGTTACTACCCTTGTTATTACCATACTACTCCAAACATAGTGCCAGTAGCAAAAATTTAATAGAGGCGGTTTGAGAAACCACAGTACTTGAATCATTGGTTTATCTACCAGAATATGATCGCGAAAACAAAACTGAATCGCTGATGGTTTCTTGCTTTTAAAGAAGACTATCCACATTCAGGTTTCAAATTGGAAACGTACTGTCAAGTTTTTAAAAATGCAGCATTGGCCAGCATGTCAAGACTTAAGTGTCCGGAAAACTGCTGTGCTCTGTGCTCATATTCATTTTTAAGCTACACTACCTATTCTCAGGTATAGCTGATAGCGGAGCAAACAACGAATTTGTGCTACAGTTACCAAAGCAACACAGAGCGCTCACTGATTTGACATTGTACTAAATCAGAATATATGTACCTTTTTGTCAATGCACTAAGTTTGTTTATAGTAAGCGTTCAATTTTGTTATTGATTTTGTCAGACCTGAGAGATGCAAATGGAGCACAAATAGATAAGAAAAACATTTGCTCCTTATAAAATATTCAGCTCTCCTGATTACATCACAACTAACCAGTTAATTAACAACACTGACGAGAGCACATGTCAGGTATACACTATTTTTAGCCTTTCATTTGTGATGTTTATGCCATATTAATTATCAAAAGGGTAAATAGTAGTGTTCTGTTCGATCTCACGCATTTTGCGACACTGTGACGCAAAAACAATAAATGGCGGTCACTTACGTCCAGGATTGAACACAGGTATTGTTTACTGAACTGATTCATGTTTGACTGGGTTATTTGATATTTCCATATTACGTCATATTTGACAGAACTGGGTGCATGGTGCATTTTTGGTAATGAGGACACTTTGTGATGCCTATTATAAAGAACGTGCGATGGCCGTGATTGTCTGATCGATGTTGTTTAACGACCCACGTCAATCTTATGCCTGAAATGAGTTGCTGAACTAAAAAGCAGTATTTTCCTCTTCCTGACCATCGATCTCTGTTGCCAAATTCACGTTCCCTTCAGATTTAATTTCAAAGCTTTCATCCTTTAGGGAATCCTGAAAAAAAAAACGAAAGAATTTGACTACGTATATAGATTTATAGTGGAAAACAGCTAGCCTAATAAATACGATGCCTTCGAGAAAGGTACCCTGGGGTTGCGTATTGTTGAATTTTTTCCTACAGTAGAAAAACAACATTTTGCAACCAGAGGAACAAATTAAAAAGAGTGAAAGAAAACTAACGATCAGTTGAATTCATTGATAAAAAAATTGACAGCGATTATTTTTCCCATTAGGTGTAAAAGAAATACATTTAAGTTAAGTTTTTTTTATGATAGGTTCTTATAGATCATTCACTTCTTACTTCTTTGCTTTCCAGCTCCTTCTCAAGCGACGTCACAAGATCAGCAAACGAAGGCCGCTGTGAGGGGTCTGGAAGCCAGCATGACATCATAATATCGTAACTGTTGTAACAGCGATATCACAGAATTGATGTTAATATATTACAATGAACTTAGAAATTAAAAGATACAGATTTGTCTTTGCTGTGTTAACGTCAGATCCTTAAATAATGAGTTTAATTTCCTTACAACAAAGGGATTTCAAAGCAGTTGATGTGATTGGCTAGTTTTCAAGGACAAGGGGGACAAGGACAAGCGGCTCTTTCGACGAGAATGAATGAGTTTCAGATAAGCAGTAGAACCGAGACCAAATTTTATTTGTATCAGTAGTCAGGTTGCCTCAGAATGAAGATACTTTGCCCTTCTCCTCAAAAGGGCGTAACAGAGAAAGCAATGACAGCAAGAGACGAAGATAAAGATATGGTGATACACAATGTCCTTAACATAATCAAAGAAAAAGTCAAAGGGAAGTAGGGAGGACTGTTTTTAGTTGTATATGTTTGTATACTAAGCGTATAATCATCGTTAAGTTGAATGTAATTATTGATCTGTTGGAAAATATTCTTAAACTTGGTCAGTCATTAAAGGGAGAAAAAGACTATGGGAAGATAGGGGATAGGATGAATAGGCCATTTCCGAGTTACTCTTTGCCTCATTTTCAAAACAAGTCCTCGTGCAAAACGATTCAAATGAAAACGATTTTGATTTCCTTGAAAATGGACATGCATGCAAAACTCATTTTCATATGAATGGTTTCGCACGAAGACTGGTTTTAACACAGAGGCAAAAGTTAGCTCGGAAATGGTAGCATGCGAATATACCATGGTTTCATTGCTTGTTTTAGAACGTTTGTGGAATAAAAGCTCGAATTCCTTTTCCTCGTAAAGGTTAAACTCGCTACACCTTTCTGTAACAATTTGAAAGTAAAATAATATTACATGTCATCTAGGCATCCATCCGGTTTTATTAATCGTTTTCCTGACTTGATAAATTCGACAACCTCCATTCCTCCAAGTCCGGAATACGGCATTTTACCTTAATGAGAAAAGTAATATATGTTAAGGAGCAAGTCTCAGCAACATAAATGAAAAAAAAAAAAAATGATCCAGATTGGTTTTATTTCTACAAGTACGTATTTAAGTACTAGTCACAATGTAATATACAGTAAAAAAATATTTGTGGTCTTTAAGACAAGTTAGTGACGTTTTAAATGGTAACACTGAGATTTATTTGAGTTAAGTATGCTTATTCGTTCATTGAAAATACGGTAGAGGATTAAAACGTTATTGAAAAACAAAAGAGTCAAAGAAAAGTTCAATGAAATAAGTTAAATAATAATATAAAATAATGTTGATGACGACGACCGTGATGATGCCGATGATATTAATAACTTAGTTTAGTGTTTTGATACTACTAGAGTAATATGTGCCTTCACCACTTACTCAAATGACAAGGCAATTTTAAGGAAATGTTTACCTCCCGATTCAATCTCCCATAGAAGCACGCCAAATGACCACCTGCAAACCAGAGGTAATCCATGTGACTTTCACATGTGATATGCACAAATCTAACAAAATATGTATAATTTAACTGACTCGATCTAGAAAAGAAAGAGCAAAACCTTTTTTTATCAGAGCTAATCGGCAAATGACATTACTATACATTACTGAAAAAAAAATGCTCTGAAAACAATGATACTATACCTTGAATGTATACGACAAGAAATAAGGAGTAAGGATGGAAAACGTTAAAAGGTGTAGAAACGATTGCTTGGACTAAACGTGGCCCTCAGAACTCAATTTTCGCTCAACATCTGTAATTTTATAACAACATTGTCTGTTATGTTTTTCTTTTAAATTTTAAACTTAAGGACGCATTCAAACAATCAACTTACACGTCTGTCTTAGTATCGAAAATGTAATCCTCCAACGACTCAAGGGCCATCCAACGAACTGGTAACATCCCCTTGTTTGGAAAAACCATCAGAAAATTCCATTACAAAGCTCCGCTGAAGTTATAATGCAACTGCTATTTCACACCAGGTCATGTTCAGTCAGGCTAAACCGTTACTACTGCAAGAAACTGACATCGTGATTACTTGGGCATTGATCTTCAAATATAACAAACTGATAACAAGTTCATTTTCAGAGTAAATCAACAACCTAATTTTCAATTTTGAACTGAAGCGATTCTGAAATACATCTCAATTAAAGCATTTTTGCTTTGCCTTAGTCGAGCCTCCTCTAACGCAACAACGTTAAGCATACACGTTATCATAGCTATAGTAATATTAAAATCTCGAAAGGGCGATTTGCTCGGCACGACTTTTTTGCATGCGACAAGCTTACAACAGACCCACGACATGGATTAGGACCATTTAAACGCACGCGCGGTTTTCGTAAGTGATAGTTCGAATTACACGACGCGATTCGTGTTGCGTTCATGGCGTAAGTTTCTCTCGTGCGAAAAGGTCGTACCGTGCAAGTCGCCCTTAATAGGAATATTTTTCGGGTTATTCTAAGGCCTTCCGCTAGCAGGAGCTTTGGTTTTATTAATAAAAAATGTACTTCCATACCCCTGATAAAGTTTCATATTCACCACTTTCGTACACATCGCGTGATAAGCCGAAGTCGGAAACCATGGCAACATTATTCTTGCCAAGAAGCACATTCCTTGCTGCAAGATCACGATGAACGCACTGAAAAAACAACAACGGTAAAACAATAATTCAAAACTTAACTTAACCTAACATTTAAACCACACCCCTACGAACACAAAGCATTCTTTCCCAAAACCTCTACTTCAAGCAACGCAATTGGCAAATAAACCTGGAACTTTGTGGTTCCACAGACCTTGGGTTAACGAATTGTAATAAGTTAGAGGAGGTAGTTAGGAGGTGCCAATTAAATAGGCATTTGTCCCAGCACGGTTTTGGCCCCAAAAAAGTTCGCTGGGGGTCGAAGATATTATATATGCAGAAAAAATGGCCGTCTAATATTGTGATAGCAAATTGCTGAAACGTCCGCCCAAAATTAAAGTGATACTGAAAATGACGTGGAGAGTATTACAGGCGTCTCATCCAGGGAAGCAGAGTTTTAATCAGCGGCTGAACGTCGTGAAAGCAGTGGAAATCGGTAGCTCACGTGTTCTGCCTGTATTTTTGGAGGTAATGTCTGGTAACCTATCAATCCCACCAATACTCGAACGTACTCGAACGACAGATAGAGCGGTGTCACTCAACAAGGCAATTCCGCAGCAAACATTGTCGCGACGTACTTGGCACAATAAAAACGCCTAATTGTGTAAATGTACTCCACTGATCTTAGACTTTTACTGTAAATAAAATTATATTAACCCTATTCAGACCGGGCTTTTTTGGATCTTTTCAGACCGGGGGGGGGCGCGGATTCCGCCCCCCCTCCGTAACTTCCAGAATATTTAAGCAATCGCAATAAAACTTACAGAATATATAGTATGTCCAGAAATCTATCTTTTTATATACGTCACGTGCGGTGATGACGTCACATCACGTGACAATTACATCATGATGTCAAAACAGCCGCCATCTTGGATCCGCCATCTTGGATTTCAAAACTTTTCCAAAACATCAGAAAACCGCCCAAAATTACTGAAAAATACTCAAAATCTATAAAACAGTGCAAAAAAACCTAAAAGAGGTGAAAGTAGTTGAATTAAAGTTAATTTTTATTAATGGAAACACGAAAATTACAAATTTGGAAAAATATGTCTGTCAAAATGACGTTGCCATGGTAACGTCAAGTTCCAGACTCAACAACCTATCCTACCAATTTATTTCCAGATAAATTTTAGAAAAACTCGTAAAGTTTGGTAGCGTTTGGTTGAATCTTGAAAAAGTTATAAACGTTCAAAGTCAGCGCGGGCACTTTCCGCCCCCCCCCGGTCTGGATAGGGTTAAGGCGGGGCCAGCTATAGTGAGAACTAATACTAGTAGGTAGTTTGTTTCCGGAGGACCTTTTATATCGAGAAAAAATAAAGTTTTCCTTGATTTGCAGGTCGTTGTGGTTCCGTCAAACTTTAAATCTGTTCGATTTAAGGTTTACAATGATCAGAATTCGAATACTTTCTACAAAAGCGAAGCGCTTACCATGTTTGTCCATCGACTGTAAACAAGATAACTTAGGTGCAGAGAAGATCTGCAATTCGTACGAGCTATCACTTGCTATAGTGCAAAACAAGACTGAAGAAGTCGAAACTTAAATGAGTCATCCAAAAATGTATACTCGAGCCTGCTAGCAGAGTTTCTTCCTCTTCCCGATGTTTGTTGGGAGATCAAAGAGACTCTGCTAGCAGGGTTAACCGCGCTGAGAAGTTTGGACACTGTCCATTCATATGGCTGTAGTGAAAATTCAAAAACAGGAAAAAGGTTTTCACGATAGCATAAGAATTTGGCATTCGGTGAGAATTTTCGAGGCTATGGAAAACTAGTATGGTATACATTAAATAACTTCTTTATTTACCTTCTTGTTGGACAGGTGCAACATACCACTGGCCACGTCCCTTGCAATCCTCGTTTTGTCGATGAGTGAGAAATTTTCATTCTTTTTTGTAACGTTGTAATATGGATTTTCTCTGTGTTTCTTCAGTTCATTCAGCAAGCAGCCATTCTCAGCCAGACGAACGACCACCAATATTGACTCTATCTCAGTATGATAACAGGATTGATATATTTATTGGTATCACTATCTTAATAATACAAACGAACTGCAGAGTACGTTTATGCATTCCTGCAGAACAAAGTGCTTCGAGTAGACTTGTCCACCTGTTTAGGAAAGAACTTTTCACAGACACGACTCTAATAACAGCGTAGACTTACAATCTCTTAGTACAACATTCACTGTTTGTCATAACACATTTCCACAAATTTTTTGGTCACATCAAATGAAAAGATGCTCTCATGGGCGGATCCAGAAATTCAGAAAGAGGGGGCCGGAAAAATTTTCGACGACAATGTAACCTTGCCCCATACCCACAACACAATCTTGATTGCACAAAACCGCTCGGAGGACGGTTGGTTACAAGAGTTTTTAGAATAGATCCAAGGGCTATGTTAGCATACACATATTGGCCAAGTTAGGTCGCGCAGGATGGAAAAATTCAATACGGCAATTAAGTTCGGGGCACAGATTACTACTGCTGCCACTATTGTTATCAGTATTGTTACTTAGAGCAGGCATTAGCTACCCTTAATCGCATCGAGTAATCATGGACGACGCTTCACAAAACGTTTCAAATGCCATTTGTTTAAGATCGTTAAATGACTGAATGAAACAATACTTGCTATTATGCTATTATTTGTTGACTTACCGCTACTCGTACAAGCTCCGATGAGGCTTATGACGTTAGGATGTTCACCAACTGTCACCATGATCTGTAGTTCGTTAATTAAGTCCTTCCTCTCCGTTTCTGTAGCATTTGCTGTAGTCGAAAACGTTTAGTTTTTAATTATTTATGTGTCTAAGTATTTTCTCTAATAAACACCACAATCTGTAAAATATAGATTGCGAGGTGACATAAAGCCCCTTTTATTGCGAATGTGAGCAACCGTTAACCAAGGATGAAACTCTCCTTTTAGGTGATACTTTTTCATAACAGAAAATTAGGACCTGTCTTTCGTAGTTTAAGTTTCCGTTGGCAAAAAAACAACAACAACAACAACAATCTCTTAAAGTCCTTCTTCTTGCTTCTATGGATGTATTATCTCAAGCATCGACGAAATTGCAGCCATAAAATGTACGTGTGTCAAATTGAGGCATTCTACTCTTTACCTTTTAGTTTTTTCACTGCACATTGCCTTGATTGTCCATCAATCTTTACCAAGCCTTTATAAGCTTCCCCAAACGCGCCTTCTCCTAACTTCTCGTGAAGTGTAAGATTTGATCTGGGAATTTCAAGCCAATCTCCTCGAATACAAAGCTCTGTCTGCAAGGAAGAAAATTTACATGTGTTTTTTTTATTTGACTGCTTAACTTCCTCGCAGCAGTAACGGTATGAAGTGAACAATAATAATAAATCAAAAGTTATAAGAAATAATTCCCGACGCAGTTGATGGGAACGTTTAATTACCTCGTCTTTATTCCGTTTTGATTTACAAGTTGATCCAAACTTGAGGCAAGTAATCACGACGAACAAAGCAGCCAAACTCAGCGGTAACACGATGATCAGCATCAGATCCCGGATGAACCTGTCTGTAAACAGGAACAGTTTGTTGATAGTGAGGGCCTATTTAATAGTTTCCCAGTCAGAACCCTGACTGTGGTTTGGATGAATGATGTGACCTTAATTTTAATTTAGTTTAGTTTTAGTTGATAAGCAGTATGTCGAAAACTAGGTCGAATGCTTCATCACATGTTGCAAACACTGAGAAACAGACAAAGACACAAGGTCATAGGCCAAGTGTTTTTATTGTATATTTTCCTTGTTTAGTTGAATTTTATTTAAGGAGGGGTCCTTTCATTTTTGTTGCTATCAGTCGGAGGGTAAACCAATTGCTTAATCATGTTCTCGATTGTCACGGTGATCTGTGATGGCAAGAACTGTAAAAAGTACTGGAACGTATGCTTATCTGCACAAATTATCTAGCTCCAAGGTAAATACAGCCCTTACCAGGCAATGTCGTTTTTGTTACGAAAACACCATCTGACCTTCCATATTTGTTGTTGCTTGATAACCGAATGGTGTACTTTGTGGAGGGCTGTAAATCCTTTAAAGTCATTCCAGTCTGAGCGTATGGCAGTGTCCTCACTACCATGAAGTTCACCGATTCTGCTGATTTCTTTTCTTCAATGGTATAGTTGTGTACCTGGTAAAAGTTGCCATATTTTGGCTTATCCCAGGTAAACACCATGTACCGTGCCTGTACATTTGTCACTGTCAAGTCTTTAGGCGGCCACGGCTTTCCTAAATGTTACAAAAGCAAACATAGTATGAAGTCAATGCAACATTGCTAAGATAGGGTAGCTCGTAATGGTTTAAAGATTCTCCTCTTCAGCACTCAATCACAGCAACACATATAACGATACAACTGTTTTTGTTTTTATTATATTTTTATTATTATATAATTATATTTTGGTCTAATCAGCATCAGTAGCATTTGCGCAAATTTTGAAAAACATCTGTCGGTAGGGTTCGGAGCTTTGTTATTATTACATCAATTTAAGGTGGCACTGCACCCCATCAACAATTTTTGAGCCTGTTTCTAATCTTTTAAAAATGTTATTTTGCCAAAAAAAAAAAAAACTTATACAAGCTATTATACCGGTATATGGCGTTGGGTGGATCGGGGTCCTTTAGGTCTGGTGGGGTTCCATTTTCCCCTTAGTCTGAGATGGGGTGGCAGACTTGAGCCGTTTTATTCTGATACGGCGTAGGAGTTCCTAGATATAAGCGAAACCTTCCCAACCAAACGTTTCCAAGTACCGCTAGTCTACTTTGGGAACTTCAAAGGAAAAATCTATTGCCAAAACGCACAGTTCAAGGGCCGATGAATTAGGTTTCCTCACCTGGTACTACTATGGCGGTAACCTTAAGTCCTTCCCAGGACAAAGAATCGAATTCCTCTAAGAAGTGATCAATGGCCTCGCCTTTCCCTGTCGTGTTTGCATTTATCGCGGCTAGAATCTTGATGTCTGCTTTTACACTTCCATTACTAAGAAATGAAAAAGAGAACGACAGGAAGCTTCAGGCATTGCTAATATACGGTTGTTCCATTGATTTTCTTAACCACAGGATTCGGCTAGTGCAGAAGCGAACTTTCTTACCTGTAGTCCGGAAAGCAACAACTTGAAATGAAAAAATCTGCCTATTTCAAGGATTTTGAACCATTAAAACTTTTTTTGTATTCTATTATTCTGAAATTCTATATTTAAGAGGAGCTAGTGCTAAAATCAATAGAAAAAATGGATCGAGACAATTGCGAGATTCTTCAGTAAAGTAAACATTGCATGTATCCCTTGTAGTGGACACCTACCTCAATCGTATAATTTTGACGTCATATATCTTCAAAACTGAGGATTTATTGAAATCGTGCTTTATCTGCAAAGAAAGAGAAGTTCCTTGAGTATATGTATTATATGGCTACAATAGTACGCGCGCTCTGATTGGCTGCTGAGCGGGCGAGATTTTCTTGTAATGACCGGGCATTATGAAAGACTAAAGAAAAATTATGAAAGACTAAAGAAGAAAAATACTGGCCTAAGTATGAACGACGAAGAGAGCCACAGCGAGAGCGAGTTTTATTACCCAGGGGAGGATGAACAGACAAAACTGAGCAAAACAACATGGCCAACGTTGCCACTCATGCGCAAGCGGATATTGAAAAACGTTTCCCTTTTTTCAGCGCTAAAAAGGCCATAAAATAAATAACTTATTAACCTCGTCCGTTCGGTCATTACAGGGAAATCTCAGATTTCCCTGTAATGGCCTCACTCTCGGTTAATAAGTAGTATATAGTAGTCTGTAAGCCTTGCAATGTCAAAAAATACAACATAGAGTGTACTTTTCATTTCCTGCCCTAATTTATGCACTCACTGAATGTAAATAATGTACATAACTCGAATAATTAATAAGGTAAGGATTTCTACGCATCCTTAAAATCTATGGACTAAATGATTCTGGCTAGACTTTCATCCTAACCTGCGATCATGGCAAGTAGAAAAGAACGGCTAATCGCAGGCTATTTTTACCCTGGAAGAGGAACTTTGTGATTGGATGAAGGTGGCCCGCGGGTATAAGGCTGTCTGACAGGTCCCTTTTTAAAACGCGTAATTGGAAAGGAAAACGATAAGTGATTTTTAGATTAGAATTTTTAGATCTTGACAGAAACCCCTGAAACAATGTCAAATCATAAAAAAAGTGGTGATAAAGCAAGATTTGTCTAAGTTATAAGCGTTTATCTGAAGCCTTTTTATTTAACGAAACACGGTTGTTTTTAATGTTTCACGATTAATAATTTTGAAATGACCTCAAACATGCTTGCATTGCAAACTGTTAAAGTTCGCTCACAGCAAGTTACACGATAATCTTAAACGTATAGATTTTACAAAATAACAACTTCCTAATTTTGCCCTTAGAATTGCTCTAATGTTCTGTCCATCGATCTCAACTGCCGCATAAATGAGAAATCGTGACAACGGTGACAAAATACCCACTCCTTTATTGGATCATATCACTTAAAACTTTACGCCGAAATATTGAGAAAATCGAACAAATGATATAATTGCAACTTGCATTGAGCTAAACACGATATTTCAAAGGTTCCTGCCAAGTTTCAGCATGTTTCTCTAGTACAGTTTGAAGAATTTAGGACGGAAAGTCAGGTACTTTTGATTTCTAAGTTGTAGTCGTTTTGCAATCCTGCATGGTGTATTTAATTATTCTCTATTCTTGGACGACCGTTGTAAATTTCAAATTCCCCACGATTTTCTGCCCCTTGGGAATGGCTTTGCTTTTGAACGGACCACCTTAAATGACTAATAAACAGGGGTATAATTTTAAAAAGGAATACATATTGGCAGGCTGACTTAAACGCTTGTCCCAAATCGAGAAAAACTTACCGAAGTTTTGATGTTCTCTTCCAAGGCCACGAACGCGCTGCTGCTACGGTTGAGCAGATCTTTGTTAAATTTTGCATCGATCATCAGTTGCAAGTTAATGTCAATAATTACTTCACCTGGAAATTAAATGAAAATGCACATAAGGAAACACGAAATAGTAATAACACGCTAATTACGGCCAAAATAAACACAGAAATTATGTTGGCGAAGAGATTAACTATGACGTTAACTATTGGATTTTGTGCACCCTTCGTATGCTAACAACATTTGGTTGCGTTGCTGTGCTAACAATGTTATAATTTATTTTCACGGTTGCACTGCATCGCGAAGAGGCCAAAAGTTTACCATGCTTATTGAAAAATATTCACTTTCCGTAGACTATATTTGAAAAAAAAAATGTGGCCATTCCTACCAACCATGTTTTCTCTCAAAGTGCCTCTTTCCATTCAGGTGTATAAATGAGTACTGGGGAATGCTGGAGATAACCCTGGGATGGACTTATGGGCCTACAGCCTCGAATGCAGACGTATCCATACGAAACAGAGTTTATCTTAGACTTACCAAATGACAAAGTTTTTATGGCGAGGGTCTTGCTGGTTGGCCCATGCCCATTTTCGTTAAATCCCTTTACTTCAATCTGGTATCTAGTCTCTGCAGCAAGTCCGATCAAAACAATCTCTGTGAGGTTGCTTGTGGTATTTGCTTCAGTATACAGCTGAGAGCCAACACTTCTGTATCTCACTCGATAGCCCAGCAATTGTTCTTTATAGTGAGAAGGAGGCAGGCTATTCCAGGAGATATGAATTGTAGTTGAATTCAAAGGATAACCTCTAAGCAAGGTAGGAGCCTTTTCAGGAACTGGTGAAGCAATGGTACAAAAATAAAAGACTAAAAAAGGTATTGTTATTATAACAATTCAAAGGTCAAAACAAAGCCAGCAGTGTACTGAGAAATGAACTAAAAAATGTGAATTTTGGTATGTTTAGGTTTCGCTTGACGCAACTTAAATAAACCAAGACATTTTTTCCGTCAATGTATCTAAGAGTTTCTTTAGTCCTCCTCCATTCTTTTATATGTTCTCCAAAATTTATGTAACATGTAGTGACTAAAAATGGAAATAATATTGATTGATGTTTCAGGGTGCAGTTCAAATTTTTCCGCTCAAAAGTTGTTGCTAAATTGATTTGCGTTTGTAACAAAGTCCCACAATCCTCTCTCATTACTCCCGAGTGTTAACATGGTTAAAGCTCGCCACTGGGGAAACGAAAATACTGATTCCGTAGCACATGCACAGGTCATTCAGTGGTAAACGTGACTTTCGACGATAAAACGTGTGCAATTTCAGTTAAAAGAAAAAATATGTCTAGCGGCACCAGCGATATTTATAATCTTCCTTATATATGTGTTTTGAAATTATGCGTATACATGTATTAACCGGCTCATACGTCGTCGTCGCTACAGAACATAATTGGTGTCCATTCTAAGTAGATATTAGGTTAGAAACGTGTTATAAAAATGTTGGGACGCTTATCTTTCGTCAGAGAAAACGATTGAGGTGGATTCATTGTTTTTTTTTTTCATTTTGTTAAATACCAACATTTAAGTATCATTCGAGTTTACCTCTTGGAGGACATCGAGGCACGCCACAATATTCCCATCGAACCTTAGGGTCAGTGGTATAGCACCAAGGTCCATCCGGGGCACTGCTATCTGGATTACGACACATGTTAGATTCATTCTGACCATCAACAACATCTCGAGGAATCCGCCAGTGACGATGAGGACACTGTTTGCTCCATGCTTGACAAGGACGGCCGGACCGAGTGATGTTTACATTGCCGCGGTAACCAACCCCGACGCCATAGTAACAATCTACAACAAATTGAATTCGTCTGATTAACTTAAGAATTAGATGTAAAATTGTAGATCGAAAATTTTGTGAATGTGACGTTTCATCCCTATTTAGAAGGTGGAGGCGCTGGGGGCACACTATGACTTTAATCAAACCAAAATTAACCTCACCTTCACAGCATTATATTCGGGTAATAGCACCCAACCTTTGTGACTTTTCCCAAGACTTATCTGGAAATATTTGGTGTTTTAAACCGTGAAAAGCTCCGGCCTGAGGGCCACTAGGCTCGTATACAGACTTTATTTTTTAATTGTTTTCGCGCGTGTCTTGATTTTTCAATAGCATCCCTATTTTGAAATGGTGTGTTATCGAAATTTGGTGTATTTCGAGGTAAATTTTTCTATTTTAGTAAGTTTTGAATTTCATGAGTAGTTTGATCATAAATCGTAGAGGTTTTTGCGTCCTTATATTTTTCTTTGTTTTAAGTCATAAATTTGCACCATATTTTAAATTTAAGTTAAATCCGGACAAAATTTATATTGTATGCTAGAGTTTTCAATCTCAAGGCTGTGTCAGAAAGGTCCATCAAGCCAAGTATATCAACTAAAGTATTACTATTACAAGTTTTAGTACTGAGAAAGTGCTAAAGATAATATGCCTAAATGATAACAATCAGAACTGCAAAAACAGACCTGTACTTCTTGTATCATCACCTGTGGAAAAGGGAATTCAAAACAAATTATTCTGTCACTCGGCCGTGTAACTGTTTACTACCGTTATGAACTAGAGAGTCATGTGACGTCAATAGTTGATACAGGAAGGAAAGGAAAAATATCTTTCCCGAAAATCGCTTGCAAGTAGAAGAGATCAGTATTAATGAAAAAAGACGGAGTTTTCAAAATCTGAACAAGCATACCCTGGATCTGACAGGACGTACGCTAATGAATGGTTGTCAACAGGTAATCAGAACCGGGACTGATTGGCTACGGAAATTGGCCAATTGTTTAGTAATAGTCGATGACGTCACAGCCAATCAAATGCACAGATTTAAAAGGGGCGAATTAGACAGTACGATTTTGCTTACGATTATCCCATGTGACACGCACACGCCATGACTACAACACGAATCGCGTCGTGTAAATCAACCTACAACATCCTTACAACAGACGCACGCGCGTGTAAATGATCCTGAGCCATGTTGTAGGCCTTCGTAAGCTTGTCGCATGGGAGAAAGTCGTACCGTGTAAATCGGACCTAATGGAGCACGGCTAGATCTTACAGAAACAGCATTTAAAGAGGTGGAGAATGGCACTAGGATGAAAATTGTAAGTCTCCGAAACGTTTGATCTGATCTCAAAATCTCGAAAGCCTTAAGTTTGCAATCAGGGTCTTGAAGTTTTTGCCGCACGTTCTCGGAGTCTCTTTTGACCGAGAATCTCAGTTCCAATAAATCAAACAAGAGCTTAGGACACGCGTTCCAATGGATAACTTAAAAGGAATTTGTACAATTGAGATATACGCACCCGATATTGGATAGTATTGATAGCATTCAGGGGCATCTCCTCCATTAGCAACGTCATATAATGAACAATTGATCATGTCTTTGTCGAATATTGGGTCCGATTCCGCTGTTTTCCTGATAACAATCATTTCATCTTTACAAAGCTCTTGATCCAGATATTCGCATGTCCTGCGACAGATACTGCGGGATTGAGGCTTGTCTAGTGTTGTGTCGCAGGGCGGAAAATGATAACGACAATACAAATCTCTCATGAGTGGTCTGCACTTATCAGCTATATTAAATATATCAAAGTAGCTTTGAAACTGCGAAGTATGCCATTCACCGTACCTCAATGTACCACTATCACCAAACACATACAGGCTAGTAATAATGTTCTCGCAAAAACCCCCTTTGATGGTGTAGCTGTAAAAAATACACGCAGCATTCCTCACAGAAGCAGTTACTGGAGGTAGCGCCTGTACGCAGCTGAAACAAAAAAGCAAAACAAAAGTAAATTGCAAAGGAAAGTTAGATTTATTGTATAGCTACATTTATCGGGTAGCACTTTAGAGTATCAAATTTTTGTGGACGTTTACAGTACCCACCTTGAATTGGTGTCCACTTGGGTAAAGTTATTCTCTAGAAAACAAAATAGAGGTCCCCAAGCAATAATCATACAATCCATGACCATTATAAACTTTATAATGTATAGCACCATTATTCTGGGACTTTTTTTTTTCGTGCAATTTACCTGGCGATCGTTTTGACCTGATAAAAAGTCGATATAGCTTAAAATGGCCTTAGGGAGCTTAGTGGCTAAAGAGGTCTGTACTTTTATAGCATAAATGTCCAGAAGTTTTACTGGTCTGTCAGGATGGGATGGGTCCACAGCGTGGCTACCTCGCGTAACATTGCTTAGATATCCCGCCCTTATAAGTATTAGATACTCAAAACCATAGCTCAATCACTTACCACAATCAACCAAGTTAATACACAAAATGACAAGAATTCCAACGAATTGGGCTTTTTCCATGTGTCAAGGATACGTCACACCAACACGTCAATATCTATAAGGTAGACGGTGTAAAGAGTAGCACTAAGGAAGCCATGTATGTAAATGGCACTACGCTCAAAAGGTAGCAAAAGACCGAGATTGTCGACATAGTATTATAGTTGAAGCCTTGTGCCTCAATAGTGGCACTGAGCATAAGTCAGTGAGACAGTGAGCGGGTGAGTAGGTGAGTTCGACATATACGGTATTCACATAACTCATATTGTTCAGTAGGTACTTTTCTATCCTTGTGCAAAATTTGGTGCTTTTACCATAAGTCCCACAATATGGCGATAATTTGGCACCAATCTGCCGGACTAAATTACTGAGGTAAACATGTACAACACGAACAGTCTCGTCACATATCATATACAAGGATATTCACGGAAAGAAAAGGAGCAGTGGTATTTGAAGTAAAAATGATATTTGTGGATTGTTTCAAAGCAAGATGTAAACGATGCATTGCAGAAAAAGGAAATTTTACTTTTAAAACCCCTTCGTCCGATTTCAGTTCTCCCCCTCGTTTCCAAGGTCATGGATACAAATACAAATACAAATACAAATACAAACATACTTTATTCAAGATACACATGTACAATAATAAGAAAATAAGAAAGACTTAAAAATATGAAAAGGCATCTTGAAGAGGAAGTTCGGAGGTTAGCCCTATATAAAACTCCCTTAAAAAAAGAGCACAAATAAAATTAAAAGGAAAAAAAAAAGAACCATAATTAAATATTCATATGTGATTTAAGCTTAGATTTAAAAAGCTGAAGGCTTTCAGCCTCTACAATGTCCCTAGGTAGTGAATTCCAGTGTTTGACTATCCTAATAAAAAAGGAATTTTTATAACAGTTAAGTCTGGCTGGCTTGACATAGAGTTGGTGCGGTCCAAGTTCAACTGTTAGCATTTTTTGAGGTTAACAAAGTTCTATCGGTATATCAATCCGGCTTCCGTAAGAAGCATTCTACCGAAACCGCGGTTGTCCACAAACGACAGTTGACTGGCGCTGCCTTTATTGACTTAAAAAAGGCTTTCGATCTTGTTGACCACAAATGTCTCCTTCACAAGCTAGAGCACTAAGGAGTTAGAGGGCACAGTCTCGGCTGGTTCAGAAACTATCTCACCACCCGCTCGCAGCGAGTTCAATATGGAAAGGAGTTATCATCCAGCCTTCCTCTCGACTTCGGTGTTCCTCAGGGTTCCTTGTTGGGGCCTCTATTATTTGTGATACACATAAACGATTTGCCTCAATGTTTACTGCACTCGTCGATTAGCATGTATGCGGATGACACTGTTATCTATTATTCTGGATCTGAGGTTAGCAACATCAGCGAAAATTTACAAGAAGACCTCAACCGTGTTGAGCAGTGGTTGGTGAACAGTAAGCTAATACTAAACCAGAGCAAAACCAAAGGGTTACTCTTTGGAACAAGACAACTGCTGCAAACCACCTCAGACTTTGTCCTGCAGATTCAAAGCAAGGACATAGAGAGAGTGACGAAGTTCACTTACCTTGGGACTATGCTCGATGAACAGCTTCACTGGAAAGAGCATATAGACACTACTTGTAAAAAAGTTAATAAGCGTCTAGGACTTCTAGCACGCATACGATCTTGCCTCACTCTTAAAGCAGCGAAGTGTGTCTACAATACCCTTATTGAGCCAATCTTAAGCTATACTGACACTGCTTGGGGTGAACTGTCTGTTGGCTCCAGCAAAAGTCTGCAGCGGTTGCAAAACCGTGCTGCCCGTATCATTCTCAAGCGTGACTCTTCTAGAGATACTTTTAATGTTTTAGGGTGGACTGACTTAGAAACAAACCGTAAAATACACAAATGTGTTTTAGTTTTTAAATGTTTGCATAACTTAGTTCCTCAGTATTTAAGTAACTATTTCATTAGGAACTACAATGTACATGGTTACAACACTCGAAGGAAGGCTGACCTCCATCTACCCAAACCCAAACTTAGTCTTGGCAAACGTACTTTTAGATTTTCTGGCACAGCCCTTTTTAATTCACTACCTTGTAAAATCCAAGAAGCTGTATCACTCTCCTCTTTTAAAAATCTTGTCAAAGCCCATTTTATTTATAGCACCTAATTTATGATATCTATTTTTCCCCTACCAGTTCATGCTTGTAACTCGTTTCAATTTTTTAAACTCTTTTTATATAACTATTTCAACCACTAGACATTAGTTTTTTTTACTCTATTTTTATAACTATTTTAAACTAGTAGACATTTTATATTTTTAGAAATTGTGTTTAGCAGGGCCCCTCTGGATACCAGCCACTGTGCTGAATGGGCCACCCTGCATAAATAAAGTTTTACCTACCTAACCTTCTCAAAACGCCGTTGCAATTATTAATGCAGAAAAGAAACACAATTTGTTTTTGAAATAGCGTCTTGTTGAAGTAATTTCTGGAATTTTAAATGGCAGGGAGAGTGTTTTTAGATACGTGTGGAGTTTTAGGAGAGTTAACACAAGAATGTGCGGAATTCGGCAAGAGAGTGCCGTCCTTCTCCGCTATTCTCCTATTTTACTTGTTAACAAGCAAAATAGTCGAAAAAATCAGCCCTAAAGAAATCCTATGCCAAATCTCTGACCCTTAAAATTTCAAGAAAGTGTTAAATGATGTAACACAAAGAAAAACATTAGAAATTGAATGTCCGTGTTTGTTTATTCATCATACCATCTTTCCCTCATCTGGTAGTCATTAAAAAAAAATATCAAGGGGTCCAAAAAATACTTGCCAACCCCCAAAATGTCAGAACCGAAAATTTCATACCCATTTCAAATCCGTCACATGAAATCTCGAGTACCCACCCTCCTCCCGCCATCCCTTGGGAGTAGCAGCTTCCATTATAATATTTACACGCGAATTGTTATATCTTTCAACATCAAGTTTGGTCTTACCTTCTTCGACTGTTGAAAAATTAAGCGTTGGATAAAGTTTATTTTGAAATCTGCTGCGTTGTCTTTGACCTTTGTGGCACACAGCATGACACTGATAATTTTCCATTCGCTGGCGATTACAGAAACTTCGCTTTCAACGTTAATTGACCGTCACATGCAAACTTTAAAATACAATTCTGATGTTTTTTTTCTAGGACAGAAACAACATACACCTGTTTCAAAACTGAATAAAAGCAGAATATGTTCACAATCGGTTTTCAAATTATCATCACATGCAGCGACCTACGAAATCAAAACAACAACATAAGCGCGCAAAAAAAAAGTGTCGAATCAATATTAAACAGATGGCTTCTGCGAAGGTATTCTGAATCCTGATTAGCATTCAGGCGTTTTGTTTGCATGCACTTCAAGTGCCAGACTGTCCACGCGAATGAACACAGAAAGAAAAGTCATTGATACAACGAACGATCACGCGATCAGGTCATCGAATGTCGGTTTATTTTGTTCTCCGACGAAAGAAAAGAATCACTGAAAATCCCTCTATCCAGATCTTGACCAATAACTAGGCGTGAATTTTACCTTTAATAATTATGTGTTCATCTGTTTAAATCTAAAATTACTGTTAATTTATGTTATAGACACAACACGTCTGTTATGATGTCTAAATATAACTCTTGGCGAACTGTTGCAAGACCTCTTAGTTCGTCACGCCATTGATTAAAAAAAAAAAAAATGATCGTGACTTCGGGCCGCTTACCATTAGTCAGCACTGGCCGGCCAGACCGATATTTTCGAGAACAGAATTCCGTTGTTTGTCAGATATGTCCTATCAAATCAGCCAATGTATAAATATTATACACTGTTGTGGTGGATTTGTACGAAAATCGCGTGAAAAGAGCCCATTTCACATTCAAAACCACTGGAACGGCCGGCCTGTTCTGAATAATAGCAAGCACCCTTAGAGACAACAAACAACCCCGCGATAGATGCTGTAGAAACGTCTACCATTTGCCAACAATATATTAACATAATTCAATAGCATCATATTCCGGCACACCATGCATACATTAAGTTTCGAATTGCGGCAGAATTTTATAGCAGATTAAAATTCACATTATTATAAATTTAAATGACCTTTAGGGGTTTACGGGCCTGCATTTACTTTCAGGAGGAGGTATGAAACTGCTAGACGATAACTGATTAACCAGATGTGCAACTTCCTACTGGATATACTCTTCTTCTCTTTAAATTAAATGCTTCTGTTATACCGTTAGACATTAACCAAATGATTTGCCGAAGGATACCTTGAAAAGTCTTACTTCGCTTTCGCCTGACCCAGGAGTTGGATCCTTTCCTTAGTGAAATTAAGAGGGCACCGTACTATGCCTTTACTCAACGAAAGGAAGCGCTTAAAATAATTTAATTTGTGAATTATAATTATGCATCCAAACCTGGTTGGACATGAACTTAAAAGACGACGTGTCAGGGCATAACATGAATATCGAGTGAACTCAGTTGATTTACCTTTTCCGTTGAATACTATCTATCCTACAAGGCTTTGGATGTGCAAGGCCCTCTTCTTACGGCAATTTGTAGTATTCTGTGCTGGGGCAGAGACGAGATGAACACAAGCTAAAATAAATCGACCAAAGAAGGAAGACGCGACGGCGACTTTTCCAGGCTACCTTTGCGCAGGGGCGGAAATCAAATCACGAGGCAAAAAAGTTTTCATTCTTTACCTCTTTTGAGGTAAACAATTAGCTGCATTAGCATAAGTTCTACTGATTACTAGTTTTTTTGCAACTGTCATTAAATCTCGCTGTTTTATGATTAAATGATAAACTTCACCCTATTACCTGATTTTTGATAGGCAGAGCTATGATTTTTTTTTTTTTTATATAAGAAGTTGTATATAAGAAGTTATATAAAGAGTTGTTTACAAGAAGCAAATTCTGTAGTTCTGCAAAGACGTGACGTTGACCTTTCCAAACTGAGCCAGTGAGGTTACCTCTGCATGCGCAGAGGCGGAAATAAATGAAATCAGAAGGCAAAAGAAGTTCCATTGCATGCTTGTCTCTGCTGAGTGACCATTCGACACTACATTTTGGAATTCGAATAACACATTTATCCAACACAATTGATTTGATGTGAATTAGTTCTAGTAGTTTTTGCGACTGTCATGAAATCTCGCTGTTGCATGACTAAATAACAAACTTCACCCTACACTTGATTTTGATGGGCAGATATTTAAAAAAAAAAAACACTCCTCAAAGTGACGGTCCAACCAGGGAGAAAAGTTAAGGAAAAAAATTAGCAAAAATCAAAAACCGCTCGGTGTAAGACAAAATGGTGTAGCATACAGAAATTAATACCATGTGAATGCGAGTCATCAGTGCACGGTGGCAAAACACAACGATTATTCCAAACAAGGCAGAAAAGAGTACACGAAAACAAAGTGAGGCTGACCAGAGAGGACATAAGAAGCGGTAGACTAATCTCAGCTGAATAACGCATAGGAAATGAAACGACACAGTGCAGAATGAAACGAAGAGATCAGTTGAGAAGAGGCAAAGGGGTAAACATTGAATGGAAACTACGGCAAAGAAAGGTCACTACGAGAAAAAACACAAAAGGAAAACGGGCACTAAATTCTTTCGAACAACTTGATTGGAAACCCCTCCAAAACCGCTTCTTTGATTCAGAAAAGTACTCCATATCACTTCATATAACATGAATGAACCGTGCTAAGAATCATTGCTGACAACGAACATACATCGGTTAACCACCAAAACAAGACCGCGGGCGAACGAAATCAAGAAGAGGTTGTTCGATATGGTATTTTAAAACCAAAACAGTTTTTAAACCGTCTGTAGCCCCAACAACATCCGGGACCCGAGTTGCGTATTTTCTGTATGATACTCTGACTTGCGAGTGTCATTTCGCTGAATGAACTTGGTTTCTTGTGCCGTTTGTTGTTAGCAAGCATCGACAAGCAGGTTTGTTTATCTGAGCGACAAAAAAATAATGAGTTTTCCAGAAAAATCAAGAACGTACGAGAATACGATAATGGAAACCTTGACGATTCCAAGGTTTTTAGAGGGAATTCTCCGCAAGGAATTTCACAAAGTGCAACATGTTTTAAAGAAGACAAAAACAGTTGAAAACTATATCGGCCGTCAAGACATTGTCGTATCGGACTAAAGTCAACGTCAGTGACATTTTCAGTTCTCCCATGTTATTAAAATGACAAGTATTTTGTTTGATTGCAATTCAGTTAGTGTTTCTTTATCGTTGGCACGGGTGCTTTGTATTTTCTGTGAACACTAACGGTGATTGTAAAACTGACTCGATTATTCGAAAACAATGAAATATAGATCAGCAATATCAAGAAATGTTCTCGTGTCCACTCGAACATGAAAGTCATGTTTTCTCGCTGCCGTATAATATCCTCTATGTACTAATGACTCATATCTCATCCAGTCTTATTGCTAAATTTATACTGGAGACGAATTATCTCATTTATGATTTGTTCATCTGATACGGATAACTCGTTTAGATATAAAGCCGGTGTTAAATGAATGGTCGGGCAAATTTCGTTTCAGGACATATCTGCTAGCCATTCATTTCACATCTAGAGCAGTCAAAATCATGAAGTAGAAAAATAATTCATGACTACGTAACTCTTTTCCAGTTAAGGTGACTCGATCGAAATAAATTACGGGCTGTATGCCTGTCTAAACACTCTAATAACTTCGCCATTTTTGACTCGATTTCCTTGAAACTTTCGTATTTTACACAACATTTATCGAGGAATAATATGCATGTCAATATGTGGATGTAATATTCGATAGTTTTGCGTGATGTTACTTTTATTGAGCACTACTTTTTGGATAAAATTGTCATTTACAGATAACTGAGCGCTAAGATTTCGTTAAAATTTCTGCAATTAGCTCGTAATAACATCTTGCCATGACTGTTCAAGTTTCCGCAAAATCGTCGGAACAGAAACCCCGGTACAATCTGGACATCAAAATATTAACTTCGAGCGAACTTCGAGGCCTGGAACGCTCCGGCGCTTCCAGATTTCACCTAAAAGCACAATAATCAAAGCAAAAGTAGGTTCAATGTATCAGTTTTGTTAGCTCCAAATCGCATTCGGCTATTTGCAACGATGAAAAAGTTTGAGCTAATATAATAAACTCACCTTTTGCGTCAAAATGTAGCGAAGTCGCCAAATTTACGTTTTTCTGAATTATATGAAAACTAACCAGACGAATCGAATAAATCTACCGGAACAGTAAAATGAACATCTTACATGCACTTTGCGCTATTTTATGTTTCTGGAGCTGCCTTGATTTGGATGAAATATATTTTTAAAGTGAAGCACTGCTTCAACTCTCTTGTGAACACGGCCTTGTTGTTATTTAGATTCTACAGCTGACGATATGCAAATTTTTTGGATTTCATGAGAATTTAAAGAATTTACACGTGGGCTAGGGGGGTGCATTGACAGTGCTCAGTCGGTACATGTTCTAATCTCTGAGGTGTCTATAATAGAGAGGTTAAGCATGACGTTTACGGCAAACGGCAAAAATCGAACTTTTGGTGCCAGATTTTAGCCGTTTGTACAATTTAGGGAAATTGTTTGCATTTACTGTGATTAAGGGATTTTTTCCTATTTTTCGACTGGCTTTATTTAAGTGCTAAAGAAAAGTGAGCAAAATCAGAATTATTTTTGCCGTTTGCCGTTTGCCGTAAACGTCATGCTTAACCTCTCTAATATTATGCCACGTGAAACTTGAAAAGAGGTGATACCAAAGTCGGGAAAACATAAAAGCTGCACATTTTCTTCTCAGCCCCGTCCCGCACTAATGCGGACAAATCGGATAAAATATTTTCTGTTCACGCTATCGTTTTCGTATCGTTATCAATATTTTCACCGTCCACACTAATCTGGAGAAAATGGAAAACGGAACGCGGCGTCGGCCATAGACGAATGGCAGAGCATACGTGGATATTTTTACTAGAGTCTGCACTAAATTTAAATTCGGGAGTTTAATGTTTTTGTTGACGTCGATAAAAAACTGAAGACCTCGCGATAATCCATAGAGGAGCTCGCTGAGGCCCGTTTGACAAGAGCAACAAACATAAAGCGCTTTGACATCCACGTAGGACTATTGCATAAGGTTGTAGTGCGCAACGTTCAACTCTAAACAAGCAATCAAGTGCAATAACAGACAAAATAGTGTAAACATCATAATTTCTTATTAAATTTTTTCCAATGTCCTGTCAGTGACACAGAGCATCAGTATCATGATCATGATTTGATGTTGCTAAACCAGGAAAGCCTTAGTTACGCTAGCAAATCCGAATATGCTTAGGTTAGGCTCAGAGATTAGAACATGTACCGACTGAGCACTGTCAATGCACCCCCCTAGCCCACGTGTAAATTCTTTAAATTCTCATGAAATCCAAAAAATTTGCATAGCGTCAGCTGTAGAATCTAAATAACAACAAGGCCGTGTTCACAAGAGAGTTGAAGCAGTGCTTCACTTTAAAAATATATTTCATCCAAATCAAGGCAGCTCCAGAAACATAAAATAGCGCAAAGTGTATGTAAGATGTTCATTTTACTGTTCCGGTAGTTTTATTCGATTCGTCCGGTTAGTTTTCATATAATTCAGAAAAACGTAAATTTGGCGACTTCGCTACATTTTGACGCAAAAGGTGAGTTTATTATATTAGCTCAAACTTTTTCATCGTTGCAAATAGCCGAATGCGATTTGGAGCTAACAAAACTGATACATTGAACCTACCTTTGCTTTGATTATTGTGCTTTTAGGTGAAATCTGGAAGCGCCGGAGCGTTCCAAGCCTCGAAATTCGCTCGAAGTTAATATTTTGATGTCCAGATTGTACCGGGGTTTCTGTTCCGACGATTTTGCGGAAACTTGAACAGTCATGGCAAGATGTTATTACGAGCTAATTGCAGAAATTTTAACGAAATCTTAGCGCTCAGTTATCTGTAAATGACAATTTTATCCAAAAAGTAGTGCTCAATAAAAGTAACATCACGCAAAACTATCGAACATTACATCCACATATTGACATGCATATTATTCCTCGATAAATGTTGTGTAAAATGCGAAAGTTTCAAGGAAATCGAGTCAAAAATGGCGAAGTTATTAGAGTTTTTAGACAGGCATACAGCCCGTAATTTATTTCGATCGAGTCACCTTAATTAAAGCTTTGCATTTCAGACCTCCTAGGCTTAGCCACTAAAAGGTAATGACTATCGTACAGAAAGCATGAAAGGACATATCCGAAGTCAAAAGTAACAAAACCTGCAGATCTGTATGTGGGTTTTACGCGTATGCGTTGGTACATTTCTCAATAAGCAGTCTTTTCCATAATAATCCCGTCAGTCCAGTCCTATAGTTTTATCCCACAAATGCCAGTTGCGCGTGCGCACTTTTTCCGGTAACCTTTCTCGAAGCAGTTGAATATCGAGATCTCTGATGGTTCCCGTGACTTTTTCCGAGGGTTTTCTCCGGTTTTCCTCCCTCCGCGAAATTCGATCGGGATTCCGAGGGCCACAGGTTTGTTAGTCGTAAGACCCTCGTTGAATAATGCAAATTTATTTATGTATTTCATTTTAGTTTTATTTAGGAGGATTCATGTCCGGAGAAGCTAATAACCGGAATATATTTTTTCGTTGGCTTTCAAATGGCAGGGTCTATTTAAAAAGGGGATTGTAAGCGGCTTACAACCAATATTTTATGGTATTTTGTTTCGTAGTTTTTAATAAACATGGTAAAGACATAAAGCTTTCATTTGTTAATTGCGGATTGCTATGTGCTCATAGTCCAAAGATGTTAATGTTCTTATACTTAAACAACAACAACAACAACAACAACAACAACAACAACAAAATAACGTTTATCGCTATCTGGACTTAAAAACATAATTGGGCTTAAAAAAGACTATAATCAGGATTTGACAACCATTTTCTGATTCAACACATTGATTTCAGATTCCGATATTATTTTAGGGCACGCGATTCGATTAAAAAGAATTGTGTAGGACGTGAAAATTATGAAATAACATATTACATCTGCAGTTTACATTCAATTCAATTCAACTTGTTGTTAACTTGGCTGTAACTGTAACTGTGTGTTCTTTAAATTAGTGAATATACAAAATATGCAGTTGATCATATGTTACTACAATTAGTGGGTTGGGGAAAGTAAATGATATTTAATTTATTTATATTTACATTTAGTATATACCACACAAGTGAATAGTGCTTTCCGCGCGCGCTAATTGGTTAACTCGGAGGTGATTAGCAAAGTACTTTTCACCTCCGAGCAGCGGAAGAGAAACAAAATGGGTTCGCGCGTCGCTTTGTGTACCGAAAGTAACGTTTTTGTCCGTTAGTTATTCAACTTGTGTGGTATATACTAAAACAATTATTTGCACCTTTTGAAAAATACAATACGTGCTACAATATAAAGATAATAAAAAGCGAAAGCTGTTATCAAGTCCTACTGGAAACACTAAATTCTAGACGTTCAGCCGTGTTCAAATATAAACTAACAGCTATCATGCTGTCTCTGCGTTATTCCTTCTGTTACTACCCTTGGTGATATGATACTATTCCAAACATAGTGCCAATAGCAAAATTAGTAGGTGCGGTTTAAGAAACCACAGTACTTGGATCATTGGTTCGTCTACCAGAATATGTTCGCGAATACAAAACTGAATCGTTGATGGCATAAATCTTGGCTATTAAAGAAGACTGCTCACATTCAAGTTTCAAATTGGAAACGTATCTTCAATTTTTCTGAAAATGCAGCATTGGTGAGCGTGTCAAGACTTGAGTGTCCGGAAAACTGCTATGCTCTGTGCTCATATTCATTTTTAAGCTACAGAACCTATTCTCAGGTATAGCTAATAGCAGAGGAAACAACGAAATTGTGCTACAGTAACAAAAGCAACACAGAACGCTCACTTGTTATATAATGTACTTAAACAGAATATACGTAGGTAAAGTTAGTTTATAGTGAGCGTTCAATTTTGTTGTTGAGTTAATCAGACCTCAGAGATGAAAATGGAGCAAAAATATATGGAATAGGATTAGAAAATCACTTGCTCCTTATAAAATATCCAGCTGTCCTGATTGCATCACATCTAACCAGTTTATCAACAACACTCACGTCAACATGTCAGTTATACTCGCATTATGCGACTCTGCGGCACAAAAACGATAAATGGCGGTCACTTATGTCCAGGATTGAACACAGGTATTGTTTACTGAGTACTTCATGTTCGACTGGCTGATTTGTCGTTTCCATATTACTTGGTATTTGACAGAATGGGCTAATTCCGATTTATCCTTTGCCTCTGTTTCAAAACGAGTCTTCGTGAGAGAATATGTATATGAAAATGTGTTTCACCCGCACACTATTTTCATGAAAATCAAAGTCATTTTCACAAGAATAGTTTCGCACGAAGACTGATTTTGAAACTGATGCAAAAGACAACTCGGAAATGGCCCATTGGGTGCGTTTTGGTGATCGTTTATTAATCAGGCCACTTTGTGATGCCTATCATAAAGAACTTGCATCACATTATTAGCGTTTAATCCTGGACATATCTGATGGCGGTGATTGTCTGATCGATGTTGTGCTGCTGATAAAAACAGTTTTAAACAACCCACGTCAATCTTTTGTCTGAATGAGTTTCTTAACTACATAGCAGTATTTTCCTCTTCGTTAACGTCCATTTCTGTTGCCAAATTTATGTTCCCTACAGATTCAATTTCAAGGCTTTTATCCTTCAGGGAATCCTGAAAAAACAAAAACGAAAGAATTTGAATGAGTATATAGATTTCTAGATGAAAACGGCTGGTATTATTTTCTACAGTATGTGTAGAAGAGTAATGTCCTGCAACAGCAAGTAAAATTAGTCGCGATGATTACATAAGCATAATTATTCAATTAATATTCTTTAATTGAACAGCAGCTTTAGGGCAATAAACCTACGAATCAAGTAAATTGTTGACTGTGTGTTCTTGCTTATTTCTTTTTCCTTTAACGTTGTGGTTAAAGTTTTTTTTCTCTGATAGGTTCTTATAGATCATTCACTTCTTACTTCTTTGCTTTCCAGGTCCTTCTCAAGCGAGGTCACGAGATCAGCAAACGAAGGCCGCTGTGAGGGGTCTGGACGCCAGCATGACATCATAATATCGTAACTGTTGTAACAGCGAAATCACAGAATTGTTGTTAGTAAAACTTAGAAATTAAAAGATACAGATTTTTTTTGCTGTGTTTGACGTCAGATCCTTACATAATGAGTTTCATTCCCTGATAACAAATGGATTTTAAAACAGTAGTCTAGTTTTCAAACTTCCGTTGTTAAAGATCTAGCCAATGAAATCATGTGTCCCAAGAGCCACTTGTTCTTCGTGCCCCAGGCTGCGCCAATCAAGAGGGACAGGTGGCTATGGCGACGAGAATGAATGAGTTTCAGAAAAGCAGCTGAAGCAGTAGAACCCATACCCAAAAAATATTTGTGTCAATGTCAGGTTGCCTCAGAATGAAGATACTTTGCCCTTCTCCTCAAGAAGGCGTAACAGAGAAAGCAAAGGCAAAGAAAGCAAGAGACGAAGATAAAGACATGATGTTACACGATGCCCTTGACATAATAAAAAAAAAGCCAAAGGGAAGGACGGAGGAATGTTTTTAGCTGTATATGCTTGTAAACTAAGCGTATAATCTTGAAGTTGAATGTAATTTAAGCTCAGATGAAAATATTATACGTGCAAAAGAAGAATGACATATTTAATAGTTTGTTATTGATCTGTTGGAAAATATTCTTAAACTTGGTCAGTCGTTAAAGGGAGGAAAAGACTGTGGAAAGTAGTTATTTGTCTACGATATTATATCAGGAATAAGGAATAGGATGAATAGGCCATTTTGGAGTTGCCCTTTGCCTCATTTTTAAAACGAGTCCTAGTGCAAAACGATTCAAATGAAACTCATTTTTTATATGAATGGTTTCGCACGAAGACTCGTTTTGACACAGAGGCAAAAGTTAACTCGGAAATGGCCTATTAAAAAAATTCATACAAATGGCGTTGGTAGCATTTAAATACCATGGTTTCATTGTTTGTTTTAGAAGGTTTGAGGAATAAAAGGTCGAGTCCCTTTTCCTCGTAAAGGTTAAACTCGATACACTTTTCTGTAACAATTTGAAAGTAAAATAATATTACATGTCATCTAGGCATCCATCCGGTTTCATTAATCGATTTCCTGACTTGATAAATTCGACAACCTCCATTCCCCCAAGTCCGGAATACGGCATTTTACCTTAAAAAAAGTGACGTATGTTAAAAAGCAAGTCTCAGAAAAATTAAAAAAAATATGGTGAAGATCGGTTTTATTTCTACACGTGCGTATTTAAGTAACAGTCACAATGTAATATATCGTCACGAGATCAGCATTTATTTGTGGCTTTTAAGACAAGTTAGTGACCTTGTTGCGACGTTTTAAATGGAAACACTGAGGTTCATGTGAATTAGGTATGCCAATCCATTCTATTGAAAATATGGTAGAGTTCAAAAAGGATATTAAAAAACAAGAGAATCAAAGACAAGTTCAATAAAGTACGTTGAAAATAATGATAATAATGATGATAATCATAATAATCATAATAATAATGATAATAATGATAATGATGATGATGATGATGATGATGATGATGATGATGATGATGATGATGATGATGACGACGACGACGGTGATGATGATAATATTAATAACTTAGTTTTGTCTTTTGACACTTCGAGAGTAACATGCACCTTCACCACTTACACAAAATTAATGGTAATGCAAGACAATTTTAAGGAAATGTGTACCTTCAGATTCAATCTCCCATAGAAGGACGCCAAATGACCACCTGCAAACCAGAGGTAATCCATGTGACTTTCACATGTGATATGCACAAATCTATCTAAATATGTATAATTTAATTGCCTTAATCTAGAAAAAAAAATAGAAAATAGCTTAAGGTGATTCCACTGAATTGCATTGCGCATCCTTGCTGGGCATGAGTTTTCGCGTCATTTAGCGCGTGCACGAGCGCGCGCGCACACACAACATTACGGCTTTTCTTTTAGGTTAAGCTCAGAAGAGAAATAAATGGTCATTTTCTTCTAAACGAGCACGGTGACCCCCATTTTTTAATGCATAAATTTAAAAGACATCCGGTTGACTACAATATATCGCAATTTAAAGAAAAGTTAAATACTCCACTTTGAGATATTTTTATTTCAATGCTTTAAAAAGTACGTTTTGAGGTAGTGCTGCTTACGCACGCACGCAGCAAAATGTTTAATTTCTTTCATAATTTTAATTCCAGTTTAATTAAAATGGTTTATTATGTGAGATTAAAGTCTATTTCGTTGAACTGCTTCGATACTTTAACGCAAGAAATGATTTGTTCTAGAAATGATAGTTCCCTTTTCGGATTATGAGCGTTCCTAGTAGGAACCTCGTGGGTCATATGTTTACTATAATAGCCATCCAGGTTGCACAAAAACGAGCACGGTGACCCCCATTTTTCATTGCATTTTTGTAACGCTCATAACATAGTTATCAACTGGACCAAGTCTTAGAAAATTCTAAATACTCCTTCTTTTTCAGTGGAATCACCTTAAAGGAAAAAGCTCTCTATCTCTCTCAAATGCCAAAAGCTGTCTCTAACATAAAAGAGTAGCAAATCCTTTTTTGTCACAGCTATTTGACAAATGACATCATTTTACTATACATTACTGGGACTGGGTCATGTTTTTTTTGGGGCGTGATTCTTTTACAAAAATCGGTTTCTAATTTGATGCTCCGAAACGATTGCTTGGTCAAAACGTGGCCGCCAGTCAGAACTTAATTTTAGCTTAACATCTGTAATTTTATAACAACATTGTCTGTTATGTCAGACAATTAATATAAAACTAAGGCGCATTCAAACAATCAACTTACACGTCTGTCTTAGTATCGTAAGTGTAATCCTCCAACGACTCAAGGGCCATCCATCGCACTGGTAACAGCCCCTTGTTTGGAAAAAAAAAGATCAGAAACTTAAAATTCCAATACAAAACTCCCGTGAAGTAATAATGCAACTGATATAAGCTATTTCACACGAGTCATGTTCAGTCAGGTTAAACCCTTACTACTACAAGAAACTGACATCGTGATTACTTGGCCGTTGATCTTCAAAGATAACAATCTGATAACAACAAGTTCATCATCACAGTAAATCAACAAACTAATTTTCAATTTTGGACTTAAGCGATTCTGATATACATCTCGAACCTCCTCTAACGCAACAATGTTAAGCATATACTTTGTCATAGTTATAGTAATATTAAAAACTCTACATTGTTAATCTCCCATGTACGAACATCTCGAAAGGGCGATTTACACGGCACAATTTTTTGCATGCGACAAGCTTACGATAGGTCTAGGACATCAATTAGGACCATTTACACGTGCACGCGTTTGTCGTAAGTGGTAGGCTGATTAACACGACGCGATTCCTGTTGTAGTCATTGCGTAAGCTTCTCGCATTCGAGGTCGTACCGTCTAAATCGCCCCTCATGGGAATTTTTTTGTGTTGATTCCAGAGGCGTTCCGCCAACAAGAGCTTCGGCTTTATTAATTTAAAAAAAAAATGTCCTTCATACCCCTGATATTGTTTCATATTCACCGCTTTCGTACACATCGCGTGACAAGCCGAAGTCGGAAACCATGGCAACATTATTCTTGCCAAGAAGCACATTCCTTGCTGCAAGATCACGATGAACGCACTGAAAACAACAACAGTAAAGCAATAATCCACAACTTAATCTAAAATTTAAACCACACCCTTACAAACATGAAAAGTATTCATTATAGATAATATATAGATTTAGGCAGGCCTAAAAGCGGAGCTCCCATCTATTAAATTTTTCGCTCGAGTTACTTAGTGCGACCAAATAAGAAGCCACACTATATTTCTTAGCTTATACGGTGGCCCATATAGGTACAAAAAACCTCTCATGATTTGGTCGACGAAGGCGACGTCAATATATTTCGTGGTTAACCCGTTTGAATTTTCCTGCCTGTAGTGACAGGTTCTAAAATTGAAATTGACGAGTGCACTTTAATGGGTTCCAAAACAAATCTTATAGTAAAACTTTTTGCAACGTTTACTGTACACTAATTCGTAATACACCTCCAGGACCTCTATGAGTTATTCAATGTAAAAAGAACCTTGACCTTGTTTTGATTACTACAAAAGTGTCAGAGTAAGAAAATCAACTCAAGGCAAAAACAAAGTACGTACAGGAAAACAAAGTGAACTCGCTGCTAAACACAGTAAACTAAATGAACTCACGCCACGGCAAACTGAGAAAATCACGGCGGCAAAACAAACTCAAATTGATGGTGTCGGTTATGAAAGTCATTTTAAAGTAGTTTTTGTGTAAGAATTGCGGCAGTTTTTGATTTGGAAAGTGGAGCACGCTAACTTAGAATATAAAGCTTACAATGTTGTTTTGGCTGTTTTGAACCGTCTTCTTTTCGTTGCGGTTTGGTTGCATGATTTACTAATTACGTGTTGCTAAATACCTAAGAGAATTTTATGTAGAGAACTGAATGAATTTTCTTCATTTCTGGTAAGTAAATATGCGGTAGGCTAAGTCTGAACCCACTCAGTCTAGCACAGGTAACTCGCAACGAAACCGGCAAATTCAACACACTAACTGATAAGCAGTGATAAGAGAAACAAAACAAATGCAAGCGAGCCGAAATCGTGATTTTTATCCGTGAAGCTAAATAATTTGTTTTCAAAATCCAATAATGGACATCACAGTTAACTCCACTAACTAAAACAGTAAATAATTAGACTAAACGAAATATTTACTAAACAAATGTGTCTGGCATGTATAAAATGTAAAAACATGAACAGGCTTAATAAATGTTTACGGGAAGATCTGAAAACCGACACAACTTCAAATCCATTCATAAATGAAGTATAATTCTCTCAATATAAGATTAGGCTTATGCTTAGTGCATACATTTACGTTTGTTACCTCATTATTGAAGAAGGCTTGTATATTCTGCAGGGCAAAGCTTTCAAACCAGCCCAATAATATCGGACACGAACACGGCAGTCTCGTTGCAAGCTTAGTCCATGCAGCTGCACCGACATATACATTAAATTATCAGCGAACATCAATTTTTTTTCTTTTCATCGGTGTAGCCTTTAACAGTCTTTTATCCTTCACTTCAGTGAACTTGATCGGCTCTGAATTCACTTTTGTTTGAGCTCAATTCAGTGATATTCAGCCTTGCTCAGCCGCAGGTCGAACCCTGAACATCGCGCTCCTTTTGACTTGTTATCCAATATACATATTTAAATCGGCAATTATTTCGGATCTTCCCGTTAAGAAGTTGTCCTAAATCATTTGGCACAAGTTTCCATGATGTAGATGAGTAAATAAGCGAGAAATATTCACGAAGATCGATGTTCGCCAGCAGGTTTCTTCGCGTTTTTCATTCAGCTTTAAAGGTGAACAGCGTACCAAAGATTTGCCGCCTTTTCATGCAGTCGCTTCGTTTAAGTTGAAATGAAATGTCCAGATCATTTATTTACATGAGAAAAAAACTAAATTAATTATTTCTAAAATAGATTTAGCCAAGCCTAAAAGCAGAGCTTGTCGGTTATTTACAGGCTAAGTAAAAAAATGAGTCCTTGAGCCCGCGATCAATTGGAAAACCATTACCTGATCAGCGGTCAACTTTAAAAAAATACGTCACCTCGATTGGCTCTACGCCTGAGCCCGCGATATGGTCATGTGGTCAGCGATATGGTCATATGGTCAGCGAATACCTTGTTTTGACAGCTGTCAATTGACCATAACATGGAAGTTCGATATCAAAGATTTAACATTTACCAAGGCGGTAATTGTCCTGTGACTCCCCTCCCCCTCCCCTAGAGTCTGTACGGACGGACGCTCGGACGGACGCTCGTACGGTCACGTGACTACCAAATTTTCTTGGCGTGATGGTTTACCAAAATTTCTTACCCATGGTGCTCCGCTAGCGCGCTTCGCGCGCTGGAGCTCCGCTAATAAACCTGTTGTAGTTTGGTTTTGCCGGAAGACCTTTAATATCGAGAAAAACAACAAAATTTTTGTTAACTGTGCTTACCATGTTAAAAGAACCTCTTCGATCTTACAAGGAAAGTCGGGAAGAGGAAGAGACTGCTAGCGGCCTCAGCAATTCCCATTGAGCATGCGCCAAGTTCAAATGTAACTCACTCAGCCTCACTTTGAAGATGTCTGATCTGATCCATGTCGGAGTATAGTTGGTGTATGTTTGGTACTTCGTCTGTGTTTCACCTTATACCAGGAGGGGATGTTAGCCCTACACTAAGGCCCTATTTGCCTATTTGCACGGTCTTGGGTGCCCATGACAACCCTTCACTAAAATGTTGAAAGATTCAACCAACCGTTTATATGATCCTTCCCGAGACACAAACGTTGGTGCACCAACGTATTGGTGAACACAGGTTCTCCGCAATCGGAAAGCATTTAAAGAACGATCACGGCCTTTATAACTTTGACGACCTTGCCAATAATTTTTCCGTCCTAAAGAAATGCAACGGAAAACTGGATTGTTTGATTTACGAAATGCTGTTTATTAGAAAGAAGAAACCTAGCCTGAACACGCAATCGGATTCCATCCGCGCGAAACTATTTGTTTAAACAAATATGTTAATGAATAATCACACCTCTCACCGCATATATAACACTGTTGAACAGTTATTTTATTATCACTTGATAATGATGTCATGAAGACATCGAAACATTGTGTAAAATTTCTATCGCTCATTTTTATTTTGAAAAATTTACATTGCAAAAGCAAAATAAACTCACCAAAGCCTACAATGATCGAATAAATGAAAGAAACTCAAACGAAGAAATATATCTGACGATTTTGAATATATATATAATAATAAATAATCAAGAAGGGTCAACTTTGACTCGGCTAGCAGGGACACCTCGCTCGATAAAGTTGCCTCGTTAGAGAGGGTTGTCTCGGGTACCCGAGACCATATAAATAGGGCCTAAAACCACAAAACCTGGAAGGCCAGTGTATTTTCTGTCAGGGTTCCTTCCGTTTGTTACTTGTGCTAGTCCTGATTTCATGGTGGAGTGTTTGATTTCTCAGCATTTTTGAAGAGTGCGCTTCATTGAGATCCATTACCACTCTCCCCAATAATTATGTGTTAATTGTTTAATTTTGAAATTTGTAGAGGAATTATGCTCTCCATGTCGACTATTTTGATTTGAATTCCCATGCTTTCGCTGGAACTTATTCAGTCGGCGATTAGGGAGTTCCGAGGATAGTTAACGACGAGCATTTGTTCAGTTGGGAATTGGTTTTCCATTTATGCAATTTCCTTTGCAACCATCGGGCAGATTTGGTATATCAACGATTTGCCATGTCCAGTCGAAAGACATGTAAATGTGTCGTCGTAGTTGCGCGAGGCTTGAAATCTGTTCGATTTGAAGTTTACAGAGAGCAAAATCCGTATACTTTGTACGAAAGCGAAAGCGGCCACCTTGTTAGTCAATCAATCAATCAATCAATCAATCAATCAATCAATCAATCAATCAAACTTTATTTAACGAGGGTGACACGTAATAGTTAGCTAACTAATAAATTTGTGGCCCGCTATAAATACACTAAAAGTTAGTCGATCGACTGTAGACATGATGCCGTAGGCGCAGAGAAAGTCAGCAATTCGTACGACCTATCACGTGCAACAGTGGAAAACCGGCCTGACCAGGTCGAAACTGGAATGACTCGTCCATGTCCCTGGATAAGCGATAATTCAAACATACTTGATGCCGCTAGAAGAGTTTCTTGATCATCTTTTCGATATTTATAGGAAGATTGAAGAGAGTCTGCTCGCATAGTAAACCGCGCTGAGAAGTTTTGACACTATTCTTTCATAAACGGCTGTCGTGAAATACATCAAAATGAAACAATTCAAAAATAGGAAAAAGGTTTTAACGATAACATAATAATTGGCATTCGGTAATTTTCGACGGTGAATCTGTCATGCTATGGAAAACTAGTATGGTACATTTAACAACTTGTATGTTTACCTTCTTGTTGGACAGGTGCAACATACCATTGGCCACGTCCCTCGCAATCCTCGTTTTGTCGATGTGTGAAAAATGTTCATTCTTTCTTACAACGTTGTAATATGGATTTTCCCTGTTTTTCTTCAGTTCATTCAGCAAGCAACCATTCTCAGCCAGGCGAACGACCACCAATATTGACTCTAGTTACGAGTACAACATTTAAATGTTTAGCAATATCACTGTCTTTATCAAACAACTGCTGCGCGTATGTAATCCTATAAAAACAGTGTTGCGAGCAGACTTCAGTGAGTACGAGTTGACCTCTGCCGGCTGTAGACCAAAGCCCTTTTCTCGCGTAGCCTAATAATTTGATGCTCTAGGTTCAACATTCACTGTCAGTCATAAGATATTTCCACAATTCTTCGATCATAACAATTAAAAGTGCTGTGTTAGCATACTTATTGGGCATGTTAGGTGGCGCCGGATGAAAAAATTAAATACGACAGTTAAGCTGGGTGGCACAGTTTACTATACTGCTGCCAGTATTGGTATTGCTACTTAGAGCAGGTATTAACTAACCCTTAATCACATCGAGTAATCGTGGACGAAGCTAGATAAAAAAAATTCAACTGCTCTTCATTTAAGGTCGTTGAATGGTTGAACGAAACAATACCTTTATCAATCCATGCTATTATTTGCTGACTTACCGCTACTCGTACAAGCTCCGATTAGGCTTATGACGTTAGGATGTTCACCAACTGTCACCATGATGTGTAGTCTCGCCTCTCCAATTCTGTAGCGTTTGCTGCAGCCGAAAACGTTCAGTTTTTAAATATTTATGCCGGTCTAAGTATCTTCCATAATAAACACCACAATCTGTAAGTTATAGATGCGAGGTGACGTAAAGCCCCTTTTATTGCGAATGTGAGTAATCGTTAACCAAGGATGAAACCCTCCTTTTAGATGATACTTTTTCGTAGTTTAGGTTTCCGTCAGAAGAAAAGAAAAAAAACCCTCTTAGAGTCCTGTTTCTTGCTCCTATGGATGTATTATTTCAAGCATTGACAAAATTGCAACCGTCAAATGTACATATGTCAAACTAACCATGAACTCTTTACCTTTTTTCACTGCACATTGCCTCGGTTGTCCATCAATCTTCACCAAACCTTTATAAGCTTCGCCAAACGCGCCTTCTCCTAACTTCTCTTGAAGTGTAAGATTTGATCTGGGAATTTCAAGCCAATCTCCACGAATGCAAAGCTCTGTCTGCAAGGAAGAAAATTTACACGTTTTTCCTTTTTTTTTATCTCAACTGCTTAACTTCGCCGCAGCAATAACAATAATAATAACAATAAATCAAAAGTAAGCTCAATTACATAGTTAAGTTACAAGAGGCATGCAGTTGATAGGAATGTTTAATTACTTCGTCTTTATCCGGTTTTGATTTACAAGTTGATCCAAACTTGAGGCAAGTAATTACGACGAACAAAGCAGCCAAACTTAGCGGTAAGACGATGATCAGCATCAGATCCCGGATGAGCCTGTCTGTAAACAAGAACAGTTTGTTGATAGTGGGGGCCTATTCAATAGTTTCCTAGTAAGTTTTAAACTAATGTGGTTTGGATAATTGATGTGACCTTAAGTGCAATTTATTTTAGTATTAGTTAATGAGCAATATGTCAAAAACGAGGTCGAGTGCTTCATCACATGTTGCAAATGCCGCGAAACAGATAAAAGCACGAGGTCATAGGATGAGTGTTTTAATTGTATATTTTCTATGATTGGTTTTATTTTGTAAGTTTTGATCATAAAGTCGTACAATAAATCTTATATTAAGAAGGCTTGCTTGGGACCGCATTGGGAGTGAGAGTATCGGCTCTCTTTCTTTACTTTCAAGACATATCCTACCAGTTCAGCCCTCCCTGTGGTTAATAAGATATTTTTATTGTTTATAAAACATGACTATTCTGATCTTTGATTATACTGTAGAAACGAGGCCGTGTTATTAAACGGGTCCATGTGTTAGGCCACAGTAGTAATTTTAAATATCTTTAGCTAAGGTCTCCTTGATGTCTTGCTGTTTTTGACACTGTCGGGGACGGTTTTGAATGCCTAGTTATTTTATCTCTCTATTGGGGGCTGGGTTTTTTAAATTTTTGTTGCTATCGTTCGGAGGGTAAAACAATTGCTTAATCATATCCTCGATTGTCAAGGTGATCCGTAAAGAATTGCAGCAAGTACAGGAACCTGAATTAACTATCTCCAATGTAAATAAATCACTTACCAGGCAATGTCTTTTTTGTTACAAAAACACCATCCGACCTTCCATATTTGTTGTTGCTTGATAATCGAATGGTGTACTCTGTGGCAGGTTGTAAATCTTTTAAAGTCATTCCAGTCTGAGCGTATGGCAGTGTCCTCACTACCGTGAAGTCCTCCGATGCTGATTTCTTTTCTTCAATGGTGTAGTTCTGTACCTGGTAAAGGCTGCCGTATTTTGGCTTATCCCAAGTAAATGCCATGTACCGTGCCTGCACATTTTTCACTGTCAAGTCTTTAGGCGGCGTTGGCTTTTCTTGATGTTTAAAGAAGCAAACAGAGTATGAAGTCAATGCAACATTACTAAGATAGGTCAATTTAAGGTAGTTCATAATGGTTTAAACATTTCCCTCTTTGGCACTCAGTCACAGCTACACTGTTTTTGTTTCTAAATATTTTTGTCTAATCAGCATAAACAGCATTTGCACAGTTTTTTTAAGAAAAAAAAAACATACGTCGGTAAAGTTCAGAGCTTTGTTATCTCTACATGTCATCATTTTAAGGTTGCATTACACCAACATTTTTTTTAAATGTCTATAAATTATTTTGCCAATTCAACCTTGTATGCTTTACCTGTATGTGCCGCAGGTGGGGTTTTTGACATTTCAGGTCGGTGGTTAGTCTGCGTTGCAGACAAACTAAGCCCCGGTATAGTCCGTCTGCGAACCAGCGATCGAAAGCTTTTTCCTCCCCGTGTTAGCAGGTTAATTTTAGTTTTTATAATAGCTTCAAATTGGTTCTTACATGGCTGTTCCTTCGTGCATCGTAATTGGTCAAGTGGATCTCGTTAAACCATAGTTACGCTTTCGATGAATAGGAGATACAAAATAGGCATAGCGGTGATTACGGCAGATCAGCGGAAATTAGTGTTTGAAGTGGCGAGGGAGCACTTCTAACTAGCTGACATCTTTCCCGAGCAACGGAAATCTATCAGTGCTTTTTCTGAGGGCAAAGAAGTTTTTGTTAATCTTCCTATCGGTTTCGAAAAATCATTTATCCTTCAACTCCTTCCGATTGTCGCGGATATTGTTCATTCTAAACCTTGTGGTTGTTGTTCTATTCAACTCGCCTTTCATGATCACTGATGGAGAACCACATGGTACATTTGAACAATATGGGTATGCCACCAATAGCCATTGCGGATATGGAAGACCCAGAAATAATTGAGCTGGTTTGAGCTCTTTGGTCTGAGACATGGTAGGGGTTCCTAAATATAGGCGCTGTTGGTGCTAGTCTGGTCTTTTTTAAGAACTACAAGAGTGACAATTATTGCCAAAGAACACAGTTCAAGGACCGATCGATTTGGTTTCCTTACCTGGAACTACTATGGTAGTAACCTTAAGTCCTTCCCACGAAGAAGAATCGAGTTCGCCGAGTA
>OY855907.1:30894300-30981800 GCA_963693305.1 Meandrina meandrites
ATTTTCTCTTGGATGGACCGATAGGCGAATGCAGACCTATCCATACGAAACAGAGTTTATCACAGACTTACCAAATGAAAACGTTTTTATGACAAGAGTCTTGCTGGTTGGTCCATGTCCATTTTCGTTAAATCCGGTTGCTTCAATCTCGTATCTAGTCTCTGCGGCAAGTCCGATAAAAACAATCTCTGTGAGGTTGCTCGTCGTATTTGCTTCAGTATACAGCTGATGAGAGCCAACTCTTTTGTATCTCACTCGATAGCCCAGCAATTTTTCTTTATAGTGGGATGGAGGCAGGCTATTCCAGGAGATGTGAATTGCAGTTGAATTCAGAGGATAACCTCTAAGAAAGGTAGGAGCCTTTTCGGGAACTGGTGAAGCAAAAGTATGGAAAAAATGACTAAAAAAGGGTATTATTAATAACAATTTGAGGGTCAAAAGAAAGACAGCGCTGTGCTAAGGAATTAACTTTAGTTTAATTTCGATGTGTTTTAGTTTCGCTTGATACAATTTAAATAAAACAACCCATTTTTTTTCATTAATGTTTGTTTCAGCATACAGTTGAAGTTTTTCTAAAAATATTATGTTGTACAATTGATTTTTATTTGTAAGAACATTCTTACGATCCTCCTTTATAGTACGGCTATAATAATTATAATCCCGCGTCAACTTGAATTCCGATGATAAAATGTGTGCACTTGAATGAGAAATGACACGTTATAGCCTTGGAAATAATACCCCGTACTAATAGGCGACACCGGAAACTACACTAATACTAATATTAATACAAAAAAATATATATGCAAGTGAAGAAAAATTATGTAAAACGGAACTAGCAATATAAACAATCTTCGCAATATTCTTAATTAGTATATACCACACAAGTGAATAGTGCTTTCCGCGCGCGCTGATTGGTTAACTCGGAGGTGATTAGCAAAGTACTATTCACCTCCGAGCAGCGGAAGAGAAACAAAATGGCTTCGCGCGTCGCTTTGGGTACCGAAAGTACCCAACGGTTATTCAACTTGTGTTGTATATACTCGGTAAATATCCAGCACTATTCACCTCCACTTCGGTGAATAATTGTTAAGTATTGTAGTCATACGTGTTCATGAATTAACCAGCCTACACGTCGTCATCGCTAGAAGCATCGCTACGGAACATAATTAGTATCCATTCTAGCAATATTTCGAATAATAAGTATATATTAGGTCAGAAACACGTACTAATAAAATGTTGGGATACTTGCTTGTCGTCATAGGAAAATATTGATGTAAAATTCATTGTTTTTTTTTCTTCTCATTTTGTTAAATATCAACATTTAACTATCATTCGATTTTACCTCTTGGAGGACATCGAGGCACGTCGCAATAATCCCATCGAACCTTAGGGTCAGTGGTATAACACCAAGGTCCATCCGGGGCACTGCTATCTGGATTGCGACACATGTTAGATTCATTCTGACCATTAACAACATCTTGAGGAATTCGCCAGTGACGATGAGGACACTGTTTGGACCATGCCTGACAAGTACGGCCGGACCGGGTGATGTTTATATTGCCACGGTAACCAACCCCGACGCCATAGTAACAGTCTACAACAATTATTGAATTATTGTGATTAACTTAAGAATACGATGTAACATTTTTCTGAATGTGACGTACGTTTTATCCCTATTTAGAAGGTGGAGGCGCTGGAGGCACAAAGTAAGTGCGTACTCTGACTTTAACCAAATAAAAATTTATCTCACCTTCACAGCATCATATTCAAGCAATAGCACCCAACCTTTGTGGTTTTCCTAACACTTATCTAGAAATATTTGGTGTGTTTTAAAATTGCTTGCGCGCGTGTCTTGATTTTTCAATAAAATCCCTATTTTGAAATGGTGCTTTACCGAAATTTTGTGTATTTCGAGGTTTCTTTTTTTTTATTTTGGTTACATTTTGAATTATAAGCGTAGCTTGGTCACAAATCGTAGAGGTTTTGTCATTCTTATATTTTTCTATATTTTAAGTCACAGATTTACACCATATCTTAAAATTTAAGTTTAATCCCGTCAAATTTTACATTGCATGCTGGTGATTTCAATCTCAAGGCTGTTTCAGAAAGGTCCGTCAAGTCAAGTGTATCTCATCAACTTAAGTGTTACAATTACAAGTTTTAGTACTGTGATCTAAAATACTTAAGATAATCAGCTTAAATCATAGTAATCAGAACTTTAAGAACAGACCTGTACTTCTTGTATCATCACCTGTGAAAAATGGATTTAAAACAAATTATTGTCACTCCCGTGCAACTGTGTACTACCATTATGAACTAGAGAGTCATGTGATGTCAATAATTGATACAAAGTAAAACGATTAGCATTAATGAAGATGGAGTTTCCAAAATCTGAACAAGTATACCCGAGATCTGACAGGACGTACGCCAACGAATGATTGTCGACAGAGTCTCTTTATTTTGGCCAAGGGTCTCAGTTCCAATAAATCAAACAAGAGCTTGGGACATGCGTTCCAATGGATAATTTAAAGGCATTTTGCGATATACTCACCCGATATTGGATAGTATTGATAGCATTCAGGGGCATCTCCTCCTTTAGCAACGTCATATAATGAACAATTGATCATGTCTTTGTCGAATATTGGGGCGTTTTCTGCTGCATCCCTGATAAAAATCATTTCAGCTTTACACAGCTCTTGATCGAGATACTCGCATGTCCTGCGACAAATCCTGCGGGCTTGAGGCTTGTCTAGTGTTGTATCGCAGGGAGGAAAATGATAACGACAATACAAATCTCTCATAAGTGGTCTGCATTTATCAGCTATACTAAACATATCGAAGTAACTTCGAAACGTTGAGGTTTCCTTTTCACCGTACCTCAATGTACCACTATCACCAAACACATACAGGCTAGCAACAATGCCCTTGCAAAAACCCCCTTTGATGTTGTAGCTGTAAAAAATGCAGGAAGCATTCTTTGCAGAAGCATTTACTGGAGGCACCGCCTGCACGCAACTGAAAAAAAAGATCAAATGTAAATTGAAAAGAAAAGTTAAATTAAATTTAGAACACAGCTGTATGCTATGTGAATCTTTGTAACTATTTAACTATTTAGCTAACTATATGATTATTTTATATCAACATAGGTCAAAATATTTTATATCAACGTTTTACATTTATCGGGTAGCACGTAAGTGTAGCAAACTTTTGCAGACGTTTGCAGTGCCCACCTTGAATTAGTTTCCACCTGGGTAAAGTTATTCCCTGAAAAAAAAAAAAAAAAATTGACGCTTTCAATCAATCATCATCAAATCCATGGCTATTCAAACTTTATAATATATAGCACCATTATTCTGGGATATTTTTGTCGTGCGATTTACCAAGCCATGATACCTGATAATATGGCATATGAAGTAGATATAGCTTAAAAAGACTTAAGGGAGCTTAGAGGCCAAAGAAGCCTGAACTTGCATTATATATCCGACTTTTATAGTACAAAAGGCTAGAGGTATTACTACTCTCCCTGGATGGGATGGGTCGACAGCATTATCTCAAGTTGCGTGGTTAAAGGAAATACGTCGCAAGGATTTCATGGGTTTTCATGATATAAGCTATTCTGAAATTAGTGGTAGCCAACCTAACTCATTGAAAACATTATCTTTACATAATCTTAAAGAAGATATGGCCTTAATTTGTGGAGATAAATAAAACCACGGCTATCGATTTTTTTTTTTTAAACACGCGCGGAAACAACTTGAAAACTTAAACCTCAATTTTTCGAGTTGTAATCCATTTCTATCCTAGCAATTCACGGCCAAATACGCTTGTTAACAGTTTTAGTGTACAAGTATAGCAATTGTTCATAAGAATCGACCATTACTTTTTGTTTCCTGTGACAGAAATCATATATATTTTGGCTGTTTAAAATCCGTAACAGAGCCCCTTTAATTCGCGGTGCATGGGTTAGATGTCCCGCCCCTTATAAGCGTTAGGTAACTATAACTCGATCACTTACCACAATGAGCCAAGTTAAAACACAAAATGACAAGAATTCCAACGACTTGAGCTGTTTCCATGTATGAAGAGTACGTCACACAGACAATTTCTATAAGGTAGACGATGTAAAGATTAGTAGTAATCAAAGATAAAGGAGTGGGTTCGTCCTAAGATGGACACCACTATGTAAAGGAATCCATGGTTTATAAATGGCACGAGGCTCATAAGGTAGCAAAAGACCAAGATCGTTGGCGTAGTCAATATATAGTTGCAGCCTTGTGCCTCGATGATAACGTTGAGCATGAGTGAGACAGTAAGTGGGTGAGTGTACAAGTGAGGTTGACATATACGGTATTCACTACGAGAAGGATTTAGAACTTGTATTTTATCCGAAAAAGGGGTTTAATAAACTAAGAAGAATATAGACTTTAACAGTTTTCAATAACATAAATGTAATCTGAGAATGTGCTTAACAGAACAAGGCATTTAAAATAATTTGCATATCTGTGATTCTTTGCTGAAGGACAAAAACAACGTTAAATAATGAACGGAACGGCAAAAGCCTTTTTCTATCAGAATTGGTGTCCATACGTATATAAGTCAATATAAGACAAACAAATCTCAATTAATTTTTCCAGATTAGAAATCGTTCTCTTTCGTCGAATGCAAAAATATTCATGAAGTTTGCTACAAGATACTTAAACTTCACTACACTTGAATCAGCCAAAAAGATGGCTTCTGCGAAGATATTCTGAATCCTGATTAGTGTTCAGGCGTTTTCCTTGCATTTCAGGTTTCGGACTGTCCACGCGAATGAATTCAGAACCAAAAAAAAAAAAGTACAGTGGAACCCCGCCTTACGGCCACCTCGTTAATACGGCCACCTCGTTATTACGGCCACATTTTTTTGTCCCGGCGAAACGCCCATACATTTCCTTGTAATAAAACCCCGTTTATGCGGCCACCCCGTTAATACGACCAACGGCCACATTCTGAAATCCCAACTTGTATAATCCTTTACAATTTTACCCCGTTAATACGGCCACTCGAACCAAATACAAGTAATAATCCATAATGTCCAAAATTAATACATGCAGTACTTGAGGTACACTATTGAATGATACTTTTTTATTCAAAACCCCTGTAACTAATCAAACAGCAGTTTAAAAGAAACTGAATAAACTTGACGGTCAGTAACATTCCCTTGACTCAAAGCGATTTTCATTGTGTGTGTAAAAAGCAAATGAATACGAAGGTCGCGGCTTCCTAGTACCCTAGGTAGACCAGTCATGAAATTTAACCATACCCCGTTAATACGGCCACCCCGTTAATACGGCCAAATTTCCATGGCCCGTTGGTGGCCGTATTAACGGGGTTCCACTGTAATCAATAAAACGATCGATCATGCAATCACGTGATCGTATGTCAGTTTATTTTGTTCTCCGTGGAAAACAAAGAATCGCTGAATATGCCTCTATCTAGGTCCTAACTCATAAATATACTTTTATTTTATTTTCGTTTCGAGAAACACACCTTGCAATTTCCAATGAAGATCGCCTTAACACTCAAATGCAGTCCAATGTAAATAAAGATGAGACGCGGCAGTATCCTATACGACTATATGAAAGGGATGGGGATGTTCCGCGGAAAAATTTGATCCACTCCCATAAAGAATGGTATTACAAAGAATCCAGCAAGGCTGATAAAAGTAGACTTTGACATAAACATGACCAGAACCGATATAGCAGGGCTGCAACCGTGGACAGTTGTCGTGTTGGTGTCTCGCAAAGTCTATTGTTCACGCAGAATCAGCCTAGCTGTATTGTTTGTAGTATTTCATTTTTTCGGCTGATTAGATCTCTTCATTGTGGATCCTTCTGGTAGCCGCATTATCGTTGGCGATCCCTTGCTATTTTGAGTTTTACTTTCCCGTAAAGGATACCAAACTGGGTGAGAGAGAGACCATTTAAAACACCTACATACATATGAGTACCCTGCGAGCAGAGTCTTCTTCGATATAGACACTTTTAATGGATGTACGTAGGGGGACCGAAATCCGTAATTAACACCCCTAAGGGAGACGACGAGCATATCCTAGCATATATATTCTTTAAATGGAAATAAGAGCAAAATTTTACCGCTAGCAATCGAGGAAACGAATTTTAATACATAACGAGATATTTCGCTGAGTATTAAATTATCTTTGATTGCCAGACATTTTATCGAAACGCCTGTGTAAACGCAGTTGAACTCAGATGAACAGTTTTTTAACGCAAGGTTTTTGTCTTGTCGTTGTTGAATTCATTGACGTCATTGACCTGTGGAGTCGGAGATTCGCGAATGGCGAAAGTTTTTCGCACGGTTTCTATAGAAACATTTTTCCGGTTGAAAATGACTTTTATGCAATTCAGACTAATTTTTTAAGTATTTTTGAACTCGACATCAGTCATATTATACTTGGAAGAAGTCCAAGACAACAATGAATGGGGGAATGCCCTGAGAAGACAACTTGATTAGTGAACTTTTTTGCTTTTGACTCCTCGTGTATCATTCTTCCATTCTATGTGGCAAAGCTGAAAGAAACGATCTAGATATTTGTCGAATGATGCTTTTCAGTTATATGCGAATCAACAGAGAGGAGCAAGGTCCAGTGGAAAACAAACAACAGAAAATGTATAAAACAGCGTGACCTTTGCCCGCATCAGTTGTTCAATTCATTTGAACGCCATGCAAATATAAACCGCAACGATTGGAGTGTTACTAAAAAGAGTAACGCAGTAACGAGTAACGGAGTAACGAGAAAACTAGTAACGGCAAAAATTCGACAGGTTTAAAAAAATTAATAAAGTACAAAAAATAACGAGAAAACGAGAAACAGGAAAAAAGTCGACAGCTTAAAAATATAAATAAATTTTAAGAACTTTAATCAAAAATTGAACGCCATGCAAATATAAAAGCCGCCATGAGTGTTTTAACTTTTGATATGCACCACTGCTCCCTTCGATGCGGCCGTCTTATTTATTACACTTGGCAATTTTAGGTTTCGATCAATGAAATTCCAGTATTTAGCCTTTGTGAGGCTTACTTGAATCTGGCGTAAACTGACTGCAACGCTTAAATAAACAAAACTCTTGTTACAAGACCTTGCAACAGCACCAGACACCCTCATTTGAACTGTGAAACTATGAGATTCTGAAGCAAAAATAAATCAAAGTGTGACTTACTCGAAACAAAAGTTGAATGCTCAGAATTGATTTCACTGCTTTGACTGCACATTACCTCAATGCAGAACGTTTTTCCGAAAAAGAAAAAAAGAACTTTTGGCCGATTTTCCGAACGTACAAAAGGCTCAATTCACATTCAAAACCATCGGAACGGCCGGCCCTTAGAGATGACAAACAACCCCACGATCGACCCACGATAATGCTGTAGAAACGTCTACCATTTGTCAACAACATTGTCACATAAGTAAATAGCATCATATTCCGGCACACCATGCACACATTAAAATTTCGAATTGCAGCAGAATTTGATTCTAAGGGAACAGACCACGAACACAATAGTAGCTCCTGGAAATATCTAATTGCCTTAACCGTTCATCAGCAGGATACCTAAAATGCTTGCATTTCTACAATGGGTTTCGGCTCCAGTTACCTCCATTAGCAGATTAAATTTTACTAAATTTAAATGACCTTTAGGGGTTTACGGGCCTACATTTTCTTTCCAAAGGAAGTTTGAATATTTAAGACGATACTTAATAATGGGCAATTTTTCATGCTTTGCTGGACATATCTTTCTTCCTTATAACGCTTATGTTATACCGTTAGACACTAGGCAAATTTCTTGCCAAAGGATACTTTGAAAAGTCTAATTACGCACTCGTCTGACCCCGGAGTCGGATCAATTTCATGTGGATATCTATCACGATTGAGTTTTGCTGTAAAGTAGTATAGCCATACACAAGTTTCCTTCCCTTAGTGAAACTACGAGGGCACCGTATGGCTTTAATCAACGAAGAGAAGCGCTGTGAATTATATTCATCCATCAACTCCTGGTTGGACAGGAACTTAAAAGATTACGTGTCAGGGCATAACATTCATACCAAGAAACTCGGTGTATTTACCTTTTCCGTTGAATTCGTTTGATCCTACAAGGCTTTGATTGTGCAAGGTCTGCTGCCTACGGCAATTTTTAATATTCTGTGCTCGGGTAGAGACGAGATGAACACAAGGTGAAATAATTGACCAAGGAATTCAAAGCCAATGCTTTAGCTGTGTCAAGACGAGACGGCTACCTCTCCAAACTGAGCCAGCGAGGTTACCTCTGCGCAGAGGCGGAAATTAAATCAGGAGACAAAAATGTTTCATTCTTTACCTCTGTTGAATAACAATTAGCTATATTAGCATTAGCTCTATTACTAGTGTTTGCGACTGTCATGGAATCTCGCTGTTGCATGTCTAAATAATAAACTTCACCATGTTACTTGATTTTATGGTTATATCTCTGTAAAAGGGAGTTGCATGTAAGGAGTTATATAAAGAGTTGTTTACAAGAAGCAAATTTTGTAGTTCTGCCAAGATCTGACGTCGAAATTTCCAAACTGAGCCACAGAGGTTACCTCTGCGCAGAGGCGGAAATTAAATCAGGAGACAAAAGAGGTTTCTTTGTTTATCTCTAGCTATCCCTTATAAGTGCCCAACCCTATATTTTTGAATGACATATTAATTCAGCACAATTGGTTTGATGTGCATTAGTTCTAAATAGTTTTTGCGATTGTCATGCAATATATATCGCTGTTGTATGACCAGATAATAAACTTAAATAAACTTAATTTTGATGGGCAGAGAGTTGAATGTTTCATATAACTTAGAAGTTGTTATGGGGCAAATTTCGTTTCAGATTGATTCATTTGTCAGCACCTCTTGAAGATGTGCTGACAGACGAATCAGCCAAATACAAATGTAGCCCCCTCTGAAGACCAAATTTCTATCCAGACAAATTAATTCGTTTCAGTCGTTTCAGGCAGACCATTAATTTGTCTAATAGGGTTATTTCAGCTCAGACGGGTAATTCGTCAGTTGATTAGTATAAATTGGAGCTATTTTTGAAAGCACTGAGTTGGACGTTGTTTTTTCGTTTATATTAAACCACCATGGCTGAAAAATGTCAAACGTGGGTCGTCAAACGCGCACACTGAAACATGTGACCGCTGTTGCAAACGAGCCGATCAGAATTATTCAGCAGTGGAGCGGGGGGTGGGGGCGGTGTTCGGTGCATTGGGAGCAGCGGTTGCCATATCCTACCTTCGGTCCTTAATACAATGACTGACGCATGTAAAAAGACTGGGTTAATAACATTGGAACGAGACTTATGAGGATTATCCTCGAACAACAATGAACATTGTGTTATACAAGCTAGGGGCTCTTTTTTGTTGCAAATCAGGAATATTCCTCCATTAACTGTACAGCGATTCTCGGGACGGCTACCGAGGTCTAAGGAGATGACCATTTCCATTTCCTGTAGAATAAAGTGATAAACATCAGCATGTGGTGTATCTAAAGACAAAAGATCTAATTTGACATGCAGCGACAGCTAATTAAGACTTAGCAGGTGTTGAAATTTACCACAATTAACGAAAATAACAAGTAAATACAGTGGAACCCCGCTCTACGGACACCCGCTTAATACGGACACCCCGGTATTACGGACAGTTTCGTTGGTCCCGAAGAAAACCTCATACATTTTCTCTTAAATTAACCCGCTTAATACGGACACCCGTTAATACGGACAACGGACACTTTTCCGTGTCCCGAGTGACAAACTCTTATACATTGTCAGCCCGCTTTACGGACACTATTTATCTGCGCACTGTGAATTTTCATTGTCGCGATTATTTTGTAACTTGAAGACATTGGACCCTAGTCAAATAACTGAAATAATGACAGAATTCGAAGACTTAAAACCATTTTATTACAAAGAGAAACTTAATAGCGTGACTTCCGGTGTTTGACCCTTTCACTATTTTTTTTGCCTTTTGCTGATGCTATCGCTTGTGTCGCAAGCTAAAAGCTTCCGTGCAAAGTAAAGTTACCGATTTTTTCAAATGGGTTGGTAGAGTTTAAGAACGGTTTCGAGTTTCAGTTACAAAGGAAACTTTATAGAAAACGTTCTGTTGCTGTTGAAATGCGTTTTATTTCTTGTATATAGTAAAGTTGCGACATTGTCAAATAATTCCACCGTTGAGTTTATTAAAGTTTAGTTCGAGTGTATGACTAGATCGTAAGGTTTTCGTAAAAACTATTAATTTTAGTCAAAGAGTTCACAGTTTGCATTTGTTACAGTTACAGTACAATTAAACAACGTTTTGTGGCTGTGAAAACGTTTGCCTTTGTCTTTGCGTCGAGAAAACATGTATCCGTGACTTTTTTTCTGAGACCAAGCTTAATACGGACACCCCGTTAATACGGACAATTTGGCCTGTCCCCTTGGTGTCCGTATTAACGGCGTTCCACTTTATTGTTGGGTTTCTCCATATATATAGCCCTTTTAGTAGAAAACAACTCAGCCGTGTTCTATCTGAAATCCACGAATCTTATTGGTTCTCCAACTGTTTTCTATTTGCTGATAGAACGCACTGTTGTGAATATTAAAGAAACCCATTTTTCTGGCATTTTGTTTCTCAGTCTATTAATAGTATAAGTGTCTGTCCAGCATAAATTTTTAAAATGATATCATGCACGATATAAGGGGCAATATCACGCTAAAGGCTTCAGGGATGTAGCAGCTTGCTGTGAAAAGTCGCTTCCGCGTGCTTTTGTGAGGGAGTTTTCGAAACTGATGTTTTAGAAAGTCAATATTTGGGTAAATTTTAGGCTCTTTATAGTAAAATCAACTTCCTGTTGAATAAAGTAGTAAACATCAGCATGTGGCGTATCTAAACAAAAAAGATCTAATTTAACATGCAGCGACAGCTAATTAAGACTTAGCAGGTGTAGACATTTACCACCCTTAACTAATATTCGGTTAAGAAAAGGATACAAAGAAAGACTGAGGAACCTTCAGATTTCAAGACGGAAAAACAAGCAGGTTTTGTTGAGGTTTTCTACATATAATATTTATAGCCCTTTTAGTCTAAACTATTCTTAGTTTGCCTCATTCTTGTGTAAAGCGTATGTCAAACAAATGTAGAAGAAGGCAACATTTGCAAGCTATCCTAACTTACCAAATCATCTTAAAGGTGGCTCCGTAGTTTTTCCAAGCACACTCTTCCGTGACGAACGTTGCGTTTTAACTTTTTAGGCTTTGGCGCGATGGCTGTGAAACTTTGTTAAAATATTCCCTATCATTCGGTAATAATAATATAAAATTCGATTTAACTGAAGAAAAACGCTTATAATTATATTTAAATTTAACAGGAACCGCTCATGTTTTTTTACAAAATCGCTTCCAGTAAAACATTTTGCTGATATTTTTTAGCTAAATATGTGGAATCAGCTTATATTGATTTAAAACATAAGATAGCCAAGTTTCAGGAAAATCGTTGGAGCAGAAGTGCAGAAATATTAAGGCCATCTAAATTCAACTTTAACATTCTATTGTATAAGTTTCTATACTTGACGCTCGAAGATGACACAAGCCACGAACTCAAATTTCCGTGAGAAGCCTCTCCGATGCGTGCTGAATCAGAGTGCCTAGCCGATTGTCGATCGTACGAACCGTTAAAAAAAGTATCTGCTAGTTCCGTGGATATGATAAAGTACTCGAAATCCTTCTCAAACCTCCAAAGTTACGTTTCCCAGAATTTTTCGAATATTATACAGCCGTTTGTGTCAGACTCCTTCCCTATTAATTTCAAGGTACTGCAATGCATGGTTTTGCATCGATTGTTGCTGCTGTGCGGTGCTGTAAATAGTACACCAAATTTAAAATCGTTCTACGTTGTTTCGGTCTCTGCTTTTTATATTCTTCATGTTATGTTTTAAACCGATTACGGTACATCACTATTGATACAGCGTATACCAGTAGAATCATCGTCCACGGTTACTTGCTTGTTTAAACATTTTGTGAATTGGAGAGTTTTGCAGGGGTAATAATACTGATCTCTGGAAGCCGACGAGCAGTTTTGTTTATAAAATTACGAATACGAAATGAGCATGCACAAAGAAAATTATCACCCTGAAGGAGGTTTGTTTCTTATTTAGCATAGATTTTTGCGATTTTATTTCTCCTGTACTCCCTAGTTTTAGTTTCCATTGAGAAGATATATTGAACACTCGAGACAATGTTTCATCGGCTATCAAAACACCTCAAATCTTGTCAAAACTACTCCGCTGCGCGTTTTCAAAATTCTCCACTCGGAAGGCCATTGAAAACGCATCTTGTTTTCTACGGTTTGGCTAACTGTCCACACTAAAACGGCGTTTTCGGTCACCGAAAAACGAGCTTTTCGTAAACGGTCTCCAGAATGGACAAAATTAATTTGAAAACTCCGGCCAGGTAGTTTAGTGTTGACGGCCGAAAACGGAGCTTTTGAAGAATGCTGTCGTCAAATGGACATGTGATCTCTGTCACTGTCCCCTTTCGATCAGTTCCAAAAAGAAAGTCGAAATTCACAGAATGAAGAATTTAATGATTTTCACGCTGCTCGACTTTTTCTTTTTGGAATTGCCCGCTGTCTCTAAATATTCAGCTGAGCATAATTCTGAAATCCATGGATTATCGAGAAGTTCTTAAGTAAGTAGAATATAAATCAGTAGTTTTTCGATTGAGATATCCTACAAACTTAGACAAAATTAAATTATTATTGTTGAAACACTTGGCAAAGTGTGCACTAATTTAGGAACCACAGATCAGTTTTTCAATCCCTCTCCCCCCATTTTAATGTTGTCAATGCCGTCGTGTCGTGCAAACAAAGCCTGGCGAACTGCAAACCCCATGAGACAACATTGAGTAGGGAGAGAGGGCTATAAAATACTTTTACCCGCCTGCAAGTCAAGAAACTTGCGAAAAATGCGCTAAATGTGTTTCTTTAAGCTAGTTTTGTCCAAGATTGTAGGCGTCGACAAAAGCATTAACTTCCCTGATTTGAATTTTGTGCAGCTTGTAGAAATAATGTACGCATACTCTGCCATTCATCTGTGACCGATCCCGAGTTTCGTTTTAAATTAAGTCCGGGTTAGCTGTGGACAGTGAAAATATTGAAAACGAGTCGAAAACGATACTTTGAACAGAAAAATTTTATCCGTTTTTGGCACGAAAACTGCGTTTTAAAATTAATCCTGATTAGTATGGATGTTGCCTAAGTGTCATAATTTAAATTCATTATTTTCTTTTGTTTTTAGGTTCACCATGCGGAAAAACACTATCAAGTCTATCAGCATTGCGTTGGTAATTTTCGTCTCAGTCGTAAACAAGGTATTCACCTCAAAAAGATCATTTACTTGCGGTAAGTAAATGACGGACATTATTGTGCTTTGCCAAGATTCAACCAAACGCTGCCAAACTTTGCGCCCTATTCTAACATTTAGCTGGGAATACTCAAGTATGGTAGGTTTTTGTGTCGGGAACTTGACGTTTTCATGGGAACGGCATTTTGACAGTCATGTTCCCCCAAATTTGTATTTTTTGTGTTCCTTTTTGGAACCTTTTGGAAATTTTGGAAAAATTTTGAAATTTAAGATGGCGGACCCAAGATGGCGGCTGTTTTGACGTCATGAAGTAATTGCCACGTGATGTAACGTCATCACCCCACGTGACGTATTTCAAATGATAGTTTTTGGGACATACTATATACTATATATTCTCTAAGTTTCAATGTGATGGCTTAAATATTCTAGAAGTTACGGGAGGACGAATTGGTGGTGGTGGTGGGGGAGGGGGGAGGAGGGGGGGGGGGGGAATTCCCCGTCCCCAGTCTGAAAAGCCCGTCTGAACAAGGTTAAAGTCTTTTTATGTACATATTGTAGGCAATTTGACTTATGAATAATAAGCAGAGTTTTCTGAAACAATTACAATAATTCATTTTTCTCGCCCTCCCTGCTGACCAATAAAATACCAAGGAATTAAGCTAAGATAACACATAGGTCCGCAACGCGTATACGTCTCTAGAACGTTATGCATTATTGTATTGCGGAGTCGGGGCAGTTTTAAGAGGTTTAAAGAAACGAGTTTGAAGAAATAAAATTATTTTTGGAACACCACCAAAGTATTTTCATCTTTTCAGCTTATAATGTTACTCATCCATATTCTTCATCATGCAAAATAGTAGTAGTCGCAAAGAGACGTTTGATTCTCTTTGAGCACTGGCAGGAGACTTGTACAATAAGAAATGCTCCGCTGCTCTTTTGTGATCTCTTACAGGTCTTCTGAATGGATATCCAGCCGAATATGATGCGGTGAACTTCTTCGTCAACCAAATTAGTGATGTGAACAACGTTTCCTCGATAATGTTTAAAACATTCAAAATACCAAATAAGACCAATCTTTTTAATCAAGGTAAAACTTTGAAATTTAGTTCTATCACCATAAAATCATTTATTATTGAACATAATTAATAAGAGCATTTGATTGCTTGTTTGCTTGGTTTATCATGTGGAATATCATACTTTCCTTTGGTAACTACTTTTGACTTGCAAATCATAACAATTTCAGCTTCTTTGGTTCTTCAACAAAACGTCATTGCAATTATTGAGGGAAGCCACACAAAGACATCTGCATGCACACTCTCTGAAGTGACAGGTATTCCTCTCATCCGTCTCCATGGTGACAGTAGGCCCTTCGACCAATGTGAAAAAGAGATTCAGATGTCAGCGGGATACAGAGACTACGCACATGCTACACTTGATATACTGAACAAGTTTGGATGGAATAACATTGTTCTAGTAATCGATGGTAAAAGGAGTTTTGTCCAGTAAACAATCACCCTTGTTTGTTTGTTTGATCGTGTGTGTTTGTTTGTTGTTGTAGTTGTTGTTGTTACCCTTCTTCTACTTTGCCCGTAGACCCAGACGTTCCCAGTAATTTATGTATACTACTCCCTTAATTGCACAAGACAGACCTACACTAAAAATACTTATACCGTTAACTGCATAAATGTAGCTTTACACAATTCATGATTTACAGTATCTTTGCTTCGTTATTGTTTTAGAGGGTCGTTGGTCTGAAGCTGGTTATTTCCTCTCAGTATCCCAGGGATCAAAGCTGAATGTTAGTTTTATTCAGCTTTCAAAGATGGGCGAAAATAACAAAGATCCAACAGCACCGATATTGAGAGCAATGGAACAAATTGAGAACTTTGAAGCCGAGGTTATTCTACTTTACGCCAAGATAGAAAATATTGAACTCATGCTACAACAGGTAACCTATATTTTCGACTTGTTTTGATGGTCTTGTATCTATTTGAAGAATTGCTCTCAATAAGTGTTATGTTTTAAGATTAAAATTAGGCAGTTATGCTAAATTTAATGAAAAATATGCGCAATCATAAAACGTATAAATAACATTGATTAAATCCAAAATGCGAATTTTGTAAAACACAGAAGCCAAAATCGGTTGCCGTAGAATCTTTAAACTGGACGGTTAAATTGCACTAGCGCTAAAATGTTGCAAGTTAAAGTTTTGAAAAATGGAGTCAAATATACACACGAGGACTACTACGATGCCCCTTGGGCTTTGGCCCCTGGGCTAAAACTCTCCATAGGTCATAATAAACTAAGAAGACGATTATCGAATTATGTTTTTGTAATTTTCGAGCGTTATTTTGCAATAATTGGTGTTATTCTATAATAAACTATTATCTACGAGAACAAAACGTCTAATAAGAGTAACATTTTATCTTCCCCTTTTTTTATTGCAGAAATCCTGTAAACACAGAAATAAATGGATAGTTCAAGGACAGGTTTGGGTTTGCCAATCATTTTATTCCATTTTATTCATCTTATTTGTGTTCAATCATTTTATAATACAGCGTAAATTCACCTTTTTGCCTTTCAGGTGCCATTAAACATGAACAGCGACAGGAACAATTTTGTACTAGCATTGAAGCTCACACACGTTAAGAGCTCAACCCGTGACAAACTAGAGCAAATAGTTCGAGGTAACATTACCACCAAGGTACGTCAAAGAGTTCATTGAACAACCGGGTTATACTTAGTGGTCTAGAGTACTTATCATAAGAAGTAAATTTGCAACATTTCAAGATAAAATATTTCCGGTATTTCAAAGAAGTGTCTGCGTTGAGCTTCACGTGTTTCAAGGATGCCCCCACTGGGGGTTATAAGGATTAAGAGAGAGAGGGATGAATTATACAACATATAAATTATCAGGACGCAAGTAAAAGAACATTCTGTAAAATACATAAGTGATCCCACAATTAATTTAACTTGCATCCAAATTCGATATTATTTTTTCAGGACCTAGCTGCTCTTGCTTTGGATGCCGCTCATGTTGTCAGCCAGGCAGTAAACCGTGAACCGTGTTCACAGATAAACGGGTCTGCCATTACTTTAAAAGATATGGATGCAATGTTGAGCTGCATTAAAAAGGTATAGTATTGCGTGTTTAATGAGGGATATATCCCTTCTTTTTAAATTTACAAACCCTGTTGACATCCGAATCAAAAGGATTCAATTCGCTATGTTAGCTGATGTTCGTTTTGGAAACAGATTTCACCCGTTTCTCTCTTTAGCTCCATGTACGAAATAACACTATTGGGTTTCGTTTGTTCAAGTATTAATTTGTTATCATCATATACGGAATCACTTCTCGATTTGTTTTTTTTTTTAACAGTACAAAGAACGAAAGTCGTTGAAATTGATTTATTACTCTTTCAAATTAAAGTACTGTAAGCAATTACCTAGCTTGTTCTTCTATATCGGTCATTCCTTTTTGGCTCAATAATTTTTTAGGATAGACGGCCATTCATTTATGAGTTCTATACTGTTATGTTAACTTTATTCAGCCAGCCTAATTGGCTTCTAAAGATCAATTCCTTCCAGTCTATTCATACCACTTCTGTTCTTGTCATCTTGCAAAAAAAAAAAACTCCAGCTCGATCCGGAATCCAATGCACTAAGAAGCCTTAGCACATGCCATCACTTATTTATTTTTCTCGCAGTTCCAAAGTAGAACTTATTCCATGAAGGAATCTCGTTTCATTTAACCAAATCATCGACATAATTCAACTATACACCTTGTAATATTAGCAATAAAAATATACGCACGTGCTACATTTGATATACTGAACAAGTTTGGAACAAGTTTATCTTCATTTCCACTATAAACAGGTTTACCTGGAAGGTTTAACTGGGCCCGTCCAATTTAACGAGTATGGCAAGCGAAGAGAAATTGAACTAGAAGTGTTAAGCCTCCGAAACAATTCATTCGAAAAAGTGAGTAGCAAAGAATTTTTTCTTTGAGGTAAAGTGCGTGTTCTAAGCCAACTCATGTTTGGTGTTGCAGACAACCACCTCATTAATAGGTATGTCGCTCAATTGAATAAACACAATATTGTGAATTGAACACGAATTCAGTGTTAAGATGTCTCAACTGCTCAAAGAAAGAGAGGGAGCGACTTCCTAACATCTCACTTACCCTATATTTACTTTTATTAGGTGTATATTTCGCTTCTTTTCGGCTCCTCTGACAATTTTCTCGCCTCTTTCTATGTCTAATCGTTAGATTGGTAAGTGGAATTCAACTAAAGGTGCTGTGCTGTTTGAGAATATCTTACACCACGTAGGTAACTCGTCTACCAGAAGAACTCTTCAGGGAAGAAAACTCAGAGCTGTTGTTGTAGAAGTAAGTGTGTACCACCTTTTGTGGAAATCGAAGATCCTATTTCCGCTTTTATTTTTGTCAATACATTTCGAAGTCTAGTTAGTAAATTTACCCTACGCGGCAACATATTTCTAATGTTATAATCATCATCGTTGTCATCATCGTTATCATCATCATCATCATCATCATCATCATCATCATCGTTATCATCATCATCATCATCATCATCATCATTGTTATTATTATTATTATTATTATTATTATTATTATTATTATTATTATTATTATTATTTTATTATTATTATTATTATCGAAGTTAAATGTGTGTTCCATTGACTCAATGTGATTGCTAGGTGCAGTCGTTGTGTCACATAACCCACAATTGAACTTTGCTCACCACTAGAGTCCTCAGTACCCAGTGGTTAGAGCATTCAATTATTATTATTAACTAACAGGAACCACCCTCTGTTATGAAGAAGAAGCAAGGATATGAAGGATACTGTATTGATCTACTTAATGAACTGGCAAAAAATCTCAAGTTTACGTTTGAGATCTACACTGTCCCAGATGGGTTGTACGGCGCTGAAACGATAAATGGTACTTGGAATGGGATGATTGGCGAGTTAATAAGCGAGGTTTGCAGATGTCAATATATTGGATTGTTTCTATCTCAAATAGTTAACAACTAGAGCTTGGATCGAATCTTATTATACGACCGTGTAACACACGGGAGACTGGGAGCTACCGAGTTCGCAGTTCTGATTGGCTAAAATCGATATTGACGGCGTCTAGACAGGTCCAGCTGTTAAATTTGCGATGTAAAAGTTACAAACAAAAAAAAAATAATAATAAATGACCTGTTTCTGCTAAAACTGTTAAATGGAAGAGCCAAATCACTTGACGAGAAAAAAGTAAACGGATCTAGTTGCCTTTGAGAAATTTAAGTTCAGGCTAGGCAGGCAGTATAAACTTCAGTTGGAGACAAAATTGCACAGAACTTCCAACTCCAGACGCCGAAACAGAAGTCAGTGAGTACGAACCGTGAGTAGTTTTCTTCTTTGGCCATATAATAAACATTTTTTAAACGGAGCTTAGTCGGTCTGTATGGAAGAATATTGACCGAGGTCCCTTAAGTGCTCACGACCTCGGTCAAGATTCTCCCACACAGACCGACTAAGCTCAGTTAATAAGAGCTAAATATAGACTGTGAAAGATAAATCTCGTTTACACACTGCACTAGCATTTTAAAAGATGCACCAGTTAAACAAAAAGTGCGTTCTTTTTTTCCTAAGCATTGGACATCTATTTCAAAGTGAACATTGTTGTTAAATTGTTTGTTACATCAAAAATTATACATATTTTTAATAAATTTCTAACGGTTGCACTGTTTACTCAGTAAATAGTCTTGTTATTTGTTATTGCCAATAGCCTCAGTAATTTGTTAATTATTATTTAAAACCCTGTCAGGGCATACTAAGAAAAGTATTGTGTGTAGTTGTTTTGCCGATCGGCTTGGACTGGGTGGAGCAAGGGAAGTAGTTATTCTATGGTATACTTCTATTTCAAATGTTGGCTATCTATTGACTGTCCCCATTTTTGCTATAGTTGTTTACTGGCCTTGGGTTTTTAATTTGGCATTCCTTTTGTCTTCATGGTTAAAAACGTGTAATGATCAGTTGTTATGTGTTCTAGACGACACATGCCACGCATGGATATGACAAAAATCTGATTTAGTTACTCTGATCCTTTTTGTCCAAAGCGTGCCGATATTGCGGTTGCGGATATCACCGTCACAGAGCGTCGCGAGAAAGTGGTCGACTTCAGCGTTCCTTTCATTTACTACACTGAAGATTTGTTGATGAAGAAATCATCTTCCAGTCAGTCAATTGATTTACTTCAGTTCTTGAATCCATTTGACACCTATGTTTGGATTGCTACCCTAGCCAGCCTGGTGTTCGTCTCTATTGCTGTGTTCTTAATAAACTACTTCAGTCCTTATGGGTACAAGGATGATAATGGCCAAGGGACATCGGGGGAGTTTAGTTTTTTCAATAGTGTGTGGTTCTCATTGGCTTGTATGCTGCAACAAGGAGCTGATAATTCACCAAGGAGTTTGTCAGGTATGGAGCCATTTATTAGAGCAAGCAAATTTAGAAACCCAGTCCTCAACAGCGACAAGTGGCGGTAGAAAAATGATGAATCTCAAGGCGGGTAAAAATAGTTTTATATAGGTAGAATCCACTAGAGACAATTAAAGGCGGCTAGCAGCCGCTATACAGGAAAGTAGAGTTTCACTTAAACAAAACCTTCAATATCATAGATTATTTCTCTATAATTTTATATCGGGCGCTTGTCTTGTGTTATGCGATCTTCCTGTTTACGCGACGCGGTTAAGCCCAGCGAGTAACGCTTTCACTTCGTTACGTAAACCCAGTGGTTAACCCTTTCCGTCCCGTTTAATAAAAAAAAAATATGGTAAAATGTTCAAATCAACTTGTATTGTATTCCTACGACAGAAATGCAATTTTGAAGCAAAAGAAGATAATCTTCACACCCAATTTAAATCGCTCACTCCGAATTAACACTCGGTCTCGCCTACCTTCTTGTATGCTCGGGCACACATTGGTCAAACGTCGCGCGCGTGCGCAATTGCTGCCAAAACTGCACCATACAAATTCTTAAATTTTCGAAATCTTTCGCTTTAAAGCAGAAAGTTAAGAAAGTCACTAAAAAGTTAAGGTTTATACGCCGCTTATCCGTTGGAAATTTGATAATTGCTATCCACTGAGTTTCCCAGCGAGAACTTTTCTTTCACAGTACTAGTTTGATAACAAAATTCGAGGCAGTGAAAACCGGAAGTGGCGTTGAATTTTGCGTTTGACCGCTGTGAAATGCTCGAGTTGTTTGTCGGGTACACAGCGGTCAAAATTATCAAAATCGACACCTCTACGACGCAGACCAAGTGACTTCTAAGACTTCTAAGAGTTCTAAGACTCAATTCTATGCCATGAAACTTGGACAGAAGCAAAAAAAAAAAAAACTCACATCGTATTCGTATCCATGCCTGAAATAATACTTTAACACAAGCTCCTCCTTATCGAGTGTTTTGCCACTAAAGGAGCAATAATTGTCATTAAGGAACACAGTTTTATACACAACTCACAAGTAATAGCTATGTCGTTCTGGTTACCCGCCATATATGCATATTGAACGGATGCGACACTGATGCGCATGCGCACTCAGTCACTGAGTGAGCACAGCTGCTGACCCATCTGTGATGTGATCTGATGTTAAATTTTGTTCGAATATTCGGTGTGAAGATTTGAATTCGGTGTTAAGGTATTGATTCCAGTGTGTAGATCTGAATTGGTGTGAGTTATTTGAATTCGAAGTGAGCGAGTTGAATTCGGCGTGAGTGTGTTTGAATTCTTTGTGAGCGATTTGAATTTGGAATTCGGTTTGAGCGATTTGAATTTGGTGTGAGCGATTTAAATTTGGTATGCACTTGTGGGTTTACCAGTAATGAACGGAAAGCGTTATTCGCTGGGATGAACCGTCGTAAACAAAAGTTAAGAGCATCTGACTGTAATTTTGGAGAATCCCAGGACAGGACATCTCTATTGCATTCACTGATGACGACGCATTGTACATCTTGGGTATCATTGGAGCTAGATCCACAGGAGTTTCCCTAATGGTCGCCGGTCGCGGGTCGCGGCTCGCGGCTCGCGGGTTTCAAGTCGCGTGTCGCGGGTTTTAAAGAAGTCGCGGGTTTTGAAAAAGTCGCGGGTTTTGAAAAAAATGCATAAAATGTTATAAATTTGTGAAAGCACTACGCAATAATGACGACAACTTACCCCATGTACTGTCACAATAACTATCTTGAAGTTAAGTACGTTAGCCAAAGCAGAAATCACCATGTCAGTCACATAATTCTTCTTTAGCTTTTCCAGTGCTTCCAGCCAGGTTTTCGGCTTCACTGTATCCTGGAAGTCGACCTCACACAAGAAACCGAATCTGTCCAGTACATTTTCCTGCCAGATTACATTCATCATATGAGAGAAAGAACATCAATTACAAAAGGCTGCAAAAGGGCTGCCCTAGATCATGCATGTTGGGAGATCTAAGTTTCGTTCATCGTTTTCGTAAAATAATTATAAAGTTTATTACCGTTTTCAAATGCTGCTGCTTATTGAGAAGTGATAAATAATAAAATAAATTTTCAACGAGCAGTAAATTGCTCTTGTTGTTGCTTTCAATTAAGAGTTTTTCACACAATTACAATTTCTTTAAGCTCATATATATGCGTTTTTTTGTAAACTTAGCAATTAAATTTTCTCTGTTGAAGTCAAAGCTAAGTTTTGAACCGTCTAAAAAATTCTCAACAAATTCTTACACCGCCAGCGGAGTACAAGCTTTACGTACATCAATTTGATGGTTCTCGAGGTGCTGGAAAACGAGCTTCTTGACTTGCTCTCTATCCAGGCTCAGTTGGTGGGCTGCCGCCGTATAAAAACAATCGCCATCACCTCTCGGATCGTAGGAAATACAAAAAAAAAAAACATTTCTTTAGTCGCTGACGAAGCAAAAACATTCCTTGCCGACTCTCCATTCTAGAATGCGTAATTTTACAATGCACCGTCGCACACTATCATCCGGGCTCTTGCTTTTCAGATCAAAAAGCGGGAAAACCGAAGGTGCTTTCCATTTTTACAGTCTGAGCAGTCGGACTAACCGAGAAAAGCTATTGCAAAATTGAATTGAATGGTCCTTTCCATTTTGCATTCCGTTCCTCTGTGCTACGTGTGTACTAACCAGTTTATGGAAATGGAAAGATAAATTCCGGTACGATCAGGGCGACCAGTCAAACGATTCATTTTATTAACACTAATTTCAAACATTCGCTTAAATTTTATAACGTGTAGATTCTGTTCTTCGTTATATTCCTATAATGCAGTCTTTTCAAAACCCGCGACTTTTTCAAAACTCGCGACTTCTTTAAAACCCGCGACTTCTTTAAAACACGCGACACGCGACTTGAAACCCGCGACCGGCGACCCGCGACCATTAGGGAAACTCGATCCACAGCGTAAAACGCTTTCGAATAACGCCGAATAACTGCAAGATGCCATGTTATAAAGTAATAACACTAGAACACTTTCGTCAACCAAGAGAGTAAATTGATTCCAAATGTATGGCGACGTTTGGATTGACAAGAACTCGTCACGCCTTCAGATAACTGCAGAGATGAAGAGACAAAAACATTTATACTAAGCTATTCTATTTTATAGTAAAAAAAAAAGAGTTTTTGGAATGCTTCAGAAATCATTTTGGGGCTTTCAATGTTTACTTATATTTAATTACAGTATTTATTAAAAACAGATCTAGACAGAAGTCCATAACTAGAAGTCTACACCTGGTATTGGCGCGCGTGCTATGTCTTTCGCGTGTAGGCTATTTTTAGAAACTGATGTACTCGCGAGAAAATGACGTTCCCACTAATTTAGACACCATACATTGGAGTTCTAAGTTGCGGCCGAATATTTTGGAAAGTGGCAGGTGAAATAAATCAAATCACATCAAAACACTTGACAGGCCATTCTCTTTAATTCTCACATTTCGACAGAAGAAGTATCGTAAATAGTGATTTAAAACGTCTGATTTTGCCTACACTACCCAGAAAACATACACAACAGTGTAGATACAGGGGCCTGTAGGTCAGCAAGGACCTCAAAGCCAGTTTATTGCAAAGCTGCCATCAACCTAACAGAATACACTTAAAAACAATGCTCTCCCTTACGAAAGATCGAAGCTCCTACAGAAAATGTACACGACACCGCCGGATACGAAAACCCAAAACCACTTTGTGGAAAAAAAAAAGGGAACGTATACCCCCAACCTGCTGAAAACAGCTGCGGTGCCGCCAACTCTGGGGGCTGAGGTACGCGAAAACTAGGAAATAGTGAACTGACAAAATTAAATTATCTCAAAATTTACAAAATAAAAAATTTTTTGCATGAGCGAAGTGCTGACCTAGACTGATTCAAATCTATAACGAACAACTATACATATGCAATAACGCTACCCACAATCCCTCCTGCGCGGACCCAGTCCTCTGGTCCGTGCCGGCAAAATAGCTATTTCTGCCTGCTACACTGTCAGAAATACCATATTTTGCCTACACTACCCAGAAAAACATACACAACAGTGTAGATACAGGGGCCTGTAGGTCAGCAAGGACCTCAAACATATAGACAGACAAAGGTAGGGCTTGAGCATGAGAAAAACTAAAATGTGGATCGCTAAACAAAACATTATTAAGTCACAGGCCTAGGCTCTTAGAAACACTCAATCGTGAAGATACTGAGTCTTTAACATACATGTCCTTAGCTGTCTTTGTCTTCCATCTTCCGTGGCGTTGGAAAATTCTTTTTTTTTACACCAGAATTTGCCGCAATAGACGCACCCCCTGATCTAGTAGAATGGGTGCTATATTTTGAAATGTCAGGAACAATATCCTTGAATGACGCTTTGAAAGATTCTCTGTAAGTGGAGTACGAAATATGCTTGTCGGAAGAAACAAGCTTCTTATGCTTCTTAGAGGAAGAAATTGGCCTGAAGATATATTCCTTGGAATTATCTGGTATTTCCGCCTTGGAAAGATACAACTGCAACAGTTTAACTGAACAGAGGTCACCTCCTGTTTCAGCAATTACCAGTGTCTTGCCCTCTCTCAGCTGATCAGTCTTACTTTTGACTATGTTGATTTCCATGTGATCACTCTTGTAGACTATGTCGCTACGCCGCAGCTCGAGTATTTCGGCGCTTCTAAGGAAACCGGAAAAAGAAAGGAATGTACATAACAGGACTTCTAAGCTGAAGTAGATCTTCAAAATTTGTCTGACTTGCCAAATCTTTTAAGTGAACTGGCTCTAAAGGCTCCTTTCTGTTACATTTTTGTGAACACATCCTTACTGCACCTTCCTTTATTAACAACACGGTAGAATGGTTGGTGGGAGATTCAAGACCCGCCAGTTTGTGTGCCCAGTTAATAGCATAGAAAGCGGAATTTATTGCCGATGCTGAGCTTGTTTGCTCTACTAAATGTTGAATGTATAATGCGAAATCCATAGGAGAGGCTGGGAAACAACGCGCTTGCAATGTCTCTGTTGCGAACGATTTCCAACGATCAAAAGCCCGTTGATAACCCTGAACAGTGCCTGGTGCTCTCGATGCCGCTGCTGTAATCTTCAAATTTTGCGCAAGGCGTGAGATATTGACGCTGGGGCTTGAAAAAACAGGTGAGTTCCAGAAACCTGTGTGAAAGAAAGCTGGGGAGAAAAGAAAACAAAAGAATTAGAAGATACGTGCCGTGTCATTGTCTTCATTAAATTTATTCAATTTAAACCAAAAATCCATGAAGTTACAAGGGTTTTACAAGAATCCCCCCTTTTTTTTTTTTTTTTTTTTGCTATGTCACGCAAACTGTGATGCTAAACTATGACAGTCCTCAAGACGTCAACCTTTGTGGCCTAACACGCCAAAACATAACGTTCCGTAAAAGGAACAACTTAAACTAGCCTCAAGCCAAAAATCTCAACTTCCCCGCCTGGGAGTACTCAAATGTAAACACAGACCTCTGTCCTCTCAAAGGAATTGCAAGGCTCTAGAAGCACTTGCATGCACACGCAACCAATACCGGCCTCAAGCCCTCTAAGACACATTCAACAACATCACGCCGTACAAAAAGTGCAGATCTTGTTGAACTCAGTACAGAATCCTCTAAGAACTGTCCTGGGAGGAACAGAAAAATTTATTCTCAAAGCCAACATAATAAATTTCAACTGGCCGTTGGCAAAGATACAATTTTTTGCTTTACCCCTAATGAATAAATTTGGAATATGCGGTAAAATACACCAGTCATGCACGAAATTACTGAAGTGGACTCCATCATTGCAAATAATGGTCCAAAAGTGTGCGGATCTCCACAAAGGGACGATAAGCGTCCCTGCCGCTTTGCAGATCTTCAAGTGGTTAACTACCCTAACGGTCAGATAGGTAGGAGGACATAACCAATTATTTGTAAATGCCCAATCTTGACAAAAAGCATTAACGCCGCTTGTGCCCGGCTGAAAAAAACTTTGAGTTAAATAAAAGTAGCTTACTGTTGTAATGGCACGCAAAGCGGTCAATTGTACGGGGCCCCCATTTGTGGTCTAAAAATGCAAATATGTCGTCGTTAATTGTGTAGTCATCGTAATCTATTATCTTACTAATCTCATCCGCTACATAGTTTAGATCTCTTGGGATCCAATTAACGTCAATAGAAATCCTATTTAACATACATTTCTGGAAAATATTTAGCGATATGGAATTAAGTTCTGAAACCTTTGATCCTTTATTTACAATAGACACTACATTCTGGTTGTCTGTAAACCACGACACTGTTTGCGATTTTAATTCATCAACAAAGGCATCTAGTGACAAAGAGACTGCCTTAAGCTCTCTGAAAGTGGAACTTTCACTGCTTTCTTGCTCAGACCAGTTCTGCTGGAAGACCTTTCCCTCAATAGCGATTACACTGCCGCAGCCCACGCTGGAAGCATCAGAATAAACTATTCTTGTTGGTCTCCTCTTAACAGGCCAGATGGGAATACCATTACATTTACAAAGGTTCTCTTGCCAGAATTTCAATTCTATTACAGCTTCTCCATTTAACTGCACGTAGTCGGACCATGCCGAAGCAGAATTAATTAATGAATACAAGTTTCTAGACATTAATCTCGTTACATTTCCGACACAATTAGACAGTGAAATGATTTTCCCCGCTACAGTAGCGATTCTCTTTACGTGAACAGAAAGGCGTGAATCCCGTAAAATATCATTAAGATCACACAAAAGACTTTCAATCCTTTTATCAGTAGCAGCAATGGTAGAATTTGCTGTGTCAATCACAGTACCCAACCAAACAATACTCTGACAGGGTTCCCAAACACATTTTTCTTCGTTGGGCAATAGCCCGAACTTAAGTAAATCTGCATGGATTTGTAAACTACAAATTTTCGCCAAATAGAAAGGCTGCGCTGCGCCCAAGCCATCATCAAGGAACAAAATAATTGACTTTCCTTCCCCTCTCCACTTCATGACCAAAGGCTTTAACAGTTTCGTAAATATGTAAGGCGCTGAAGACAACCCAAAAGGCAAAACTGAAAACACGAAATATCTGACAGAACCATCTGTAAATTTCCAAGAAAAAGCTAAGAACTTCCTATGCTCAGGAAAAATATCTATGCGGTGATAGCCCGATTTTAAATCAAAGAAAAACATGAAATCGCCCGGTCTAAGAACCTCTTTCGCGACGGAAACATCTTCGCACTTGAATTTATTCTTGAACAGGTGGCGATTGATGTGTCTAAGATCCAAAATCAGTCTTTCTTTCCAGATTTATGAATGGAAACTGATAAAGGGTTAATTATCCCTGGGGATTCCACTAACTCCTCAATACAATTAACATCTAGCAAAGAATGGATGGCATCTTCAACAAAAGCTCGCTCATCTAAAGCGGATTTATTGTTTCTAAATATTCTCGCCGGCGGCGTTGTCAGCAGAGGTCATTTGTAACCAAATTCGATCGTTTCTAAAACAAACTGAGGAGCTTTGATCTGCTTCCAGTGCATAAGGGATTTGCGTAATCTGCCTTTAACTGAAAACTTTGAAACATCGGTTTTAATTTCATAATTTCTTCCCATATCTTCCTGATCCAAACAGGGAATAGTGGCATCAAAACACTGAATTTCTGCAAGAGTAACAATTTACATTAGAACGCTAGAACATAGCTAAGTAAATATGCTTATAATTGAAAAGACTACACCTTGATCAAGATCGGCGGTTAGTCATTGCTTCTTCTGGCCTGCTCCATTGTTAGCTTGCTGATTTAACGGACAACTCGCTCTCCAGTGACCGATCTTTCCACATGCAAAACAAGCACCGGCAGCGAGCCTCTGTGGACCAAAAACTCTGGAAACCTGGCCAAAAGTCGTTCCTCTGGACACAATCGTGGGAATAGGCGAAGATTGAATCGTGGCTGTGGAAACAGGTTGAGCCTGAGAAACCGTACTTGTACTTCGAGGAGCATTCCTTTGGAAGGCGGATCTTTTCGAGCTCTTCGCTGCGCGTGCCTCAGCACGGTGAATCTTTTTCTCGTCGTCCGAATCGTCGGCTAATTCGTGCTGCAAATATTCTTGAACAGTTTTCCAGCCATATTGCGATTTGTCGGCAAGCAAAATAAGCTTTTGTCTCTCTTTAACTAAGGTAATACCTTGATCTACTGCGGTCTTAGCAGCCTCGAGATTGTTATTTTCAAGGTTGTATTTCGCATCTTCCAGAGTGTCAAGCACCTTCGTGGACGCTTTGTACTGCTCTTCGTTACTTTTCTTCGTAAAGACCGGACGAGCGTCTGCTGTCTTGATCTTCTTGATCTCCCTAATGATCGAAACCGAGTCTTCGGCAGGTCTTTTCAAGGAGGCGACTTGTGCCGAGATCAAATCGGACATCTGCTTAAGCAGAACGCCATTGTTAGCTTCTATGATCTGGTGGACTTGAGCTTCATCCATCGTCAGTTCGAAAAAATTTTGTTGCATGAGCGAAGTGCTGACCTAGGCTGATTCAAATCTATAACGAACAACTATACATATGCAATAACGCTACCCACAATCCCTCCTGCGCGGACCCAGTCCTCTGGTCCGTGCCGGCGAAATAGCTATTTCTGCCTGCTACACTGTCAGAAATACCATTTCAGTGGCATTTGAAGGCGAGTGAAAAAGCAACCCGTCGTCGGGTTTCCGAAGACAAACTCGCAAAACAAGCAGGTCGACTTTTTATAATTTACGAGAGAATTATGAACAGAAGTACCCCAAACTTTTAGTAGGAAAGTGTCTCTAATTTGTACAGGATATCCTCGTCTTAAAATACTGAACAACATACACAACACGATAGCTGCTGCGAAGTGCCCAAGAAGCACAACTTGAATTAAACTTTTGACGGCTGTGAATGAAATCATCATTGTTCGATGAATTAAACTCGTATTTCTATTCATATTAAAACGTACATTACATTAGTACATTACCTTAGTCAGTCTTTTGTTGTCATGCCGTCCTTATAATTCCAAAAACATGCGAAACTCGCCACACTTGTCGTTTTCTCTGAATGTTGTTCTCAAACGAATCAAACTTCATTCTGTTCATTCCGAGCTCGATTTTGAGCGCTTCAGGGACGACGGTTTTGTTTTTCAAAACAGCAACGAACCTGTGCCAAAATGAACTTGCTCTCTTAATGCCTGTCTTCATCTTGAGAGTACCATTAACTGATTAATCTTTGGTGTCTTCGCATTTTGAATTTGACTCGGAATTAGTCTCTCGTGCTCGCTTCCATTTCGTATTCTGACTCAAAAAGACTGAGGTCCTCTCGCTTATTTTCGATGCTCCGAATTTTTACAACTTCGATGCTATCATCATCGATGAAAGATGGCCTGATGATTCTTGTCCGGACGATTTAATCCTCACAAAACGGAAATTATGATGACCAACAAACAGTAATTTCGTAATGCCGTTCGCTCGTCCTCTGCAGTTCTGCTTTTCTTCAAAAATTTGTTCAACCAATCAAAGGCGCGAATTGAAAACTAGTTCAACGTGATTGGCTACTTGTTCGCGGCAAAGCTGTTCTAAAAATAGCCTACACGCGAAAGACATATCTCAAGGCCTATTACCAGAGATGTAGACTTCTAGTTATGGACTTCTGATCTAGAGTTCTTTACTTCCGGCAGACCGTGATTTCCACTTTATTCGTCGTCATGTTTCTTTTACATCACCCGGGCTGTCAGATTATATTTTTCTTTCCTTTCAGAAAATGAAACCAACCATTCTTTGAACAAGAAATACATTTTTGAGCTCGTTTTGACGGCCGAACATAAATGAACACAAACGTGACACAAACAACTCGTATTCTTTCCTTTGCGTGACGAGCATTATCAACACAAACTGAGTCGCGGACTAGAACACGAAATTGCCGTTTGGTATATCATGACTTGCCGAATGTCCTCCAAATTCGGATTAAACTTCGAAGAAAGCGTGTCGTTTTGTAAACTAACAAGTAGATCAGCAGAAACTCCGCAAAGCAAATGTCAACAACATGAGCGATCGACGAGTTTCTTTCCTCGCATAAATTAACGGCGGCGCGAGGTAAGTGTGAAGTTTGTTGTTTTACTTTCATTTCAAAATAGTTCGTTTGAATAAAGATTTAAAATAGTTAAGTTTTATGGCAAGAAAGTGCTAATTAAAATGTATAATGACGATAGTGTAAGCTCAATTTTAAGTCACTTAAACCAGGAAATTTTTTGTTTTATCAACCTCATCCGGTATACCGTAGAAAATGGCAGAATATGTTCAAATAGGCTTGTATATTTTTTTGTGCTAGCGCACTCATTTTTTACGGGCCAAACTAATGCTTTGGATATGAAAGGTTGGAAGGATAAAGCTTTCTAAAAAGCTAATGTTTTGCAGATAGAAACATATACCCTTGAAGCTCTGACGCTCTGAAGTTATGTAAAATTCGGTATGTTATTTTAATTGCGATCGGTATAATTTTCAAACGGATAAAAACCTGTTAACAATTACATACAGTCGACTCCCGATAACTCGAACCCTCGCTAACTCGAACCTCGCGCTAACTCGAACCAAAATCGATTTCCCCTGGATTTCCGTCATACATTTACTGTAATTTTACCCTCGGTCTACTCGAACCCTCGATAACTCGAACCTCCCGCTAACTCGAACCAATTTTCGTTTCCCTTCAGGTCATTTTCCATACAATTTTACCCTCGATAACTCGAACCATGTTTGTCAATACGTGACAAGTCAAAACAAACAGTGTACTGTAGACCAAAACATTGAATTTATTTTGAAGCAGCTGAGTATTAATTGTTTGTCTTTTTTTTTGCGTTACACAAAACCTGTACAGTCTACTTTTGGTTTAGGTTGATACCGATTCTTTCAAATTCAATGTAAGAAAACTTTCAAGGATAATCGATAGTAATAGATTAGTTGAGAAGTGTCAGGGCGTATTATGACTACTCTGTATTTCTCGAAAAAGTAAATCACATGAACTTGGTAGCAGTAGCCCAACATTGTTCTCTTTGAAACCTGCAAAGTTCCCATTACCTGTACTTCTTCTGCTGTTTTGCTTTGTTTTGTTTCACGTTACGTTACGTTACGTTCTGATTTATACAGTAATCTCGGGAGTAATGTGTTGTTTCATTTTCACTCGACTCCTATACAATTAAATTTGGCTAAAATGTACATTGTATGAATCAAATACAGTGAACACCGTTTCTTACATATTTTCGGTCATTTGTTCTCAACTCTCGATAACTCGAACTCCCTATAACTCGAACCATTTTCAATTTCCCTGAAGGTTCGAGTTGTCCAAAAGAATGACTTAAGGATGGCCAACTTCTCGTATGAAAATGAACTCAAGGAAAGTCTCCGAACTTGTGAACCAGCGCATCGAAAATGACTCAAAATTGCAATATGTTAATTAATTTCAATCGGCGTTCAGAGTCCATGTGCTACAATTTCAAACTTTCCTCGATTTCTGAAAAAATAAAACTCGCTGGAACTTTTGAATAATATTTTCGAAAATAGTTCACTAAAAGGGTCTTTTTGATCTTATAAAAAAACAATTCGATTTTTTAGACCTGTCTTGGGATTCTCCAAAATTACAGTCAGATGCTCTAAGTCTAGCACCACGATATAGATGGAACATTTCAGTCACAAAGGTCAAATTTGACTGCTCTGCTAGCAGATTAGTGAATAATCTGTAGGTTGCGCGCGCAATGCATGATTTCCAGGAGACTGTCAAGTACACGAATGGTGATTGGCATCTCGCACACAACGAAGTAAAAACATGTCTCGTCGATTCGTTTCTTCGACAGTGCGTTTGTCGCTCCTTTTTTAAAACAATGTATAATAAAACAATTATTAGATTTAGTTTTTGTGATATCCGGAATTATCAAGGTCTCGGTAAGCGCTATCAGCTACAGCCTAGGGCTTCGGCTGATAACACTTACCTCGACCTTGGTTATTCCTGATGTCACAAAAACCTTATCCAATAATTGTTTAATATTAGACCGTATACCAAAAATCAGGCTCATTTGTTGAATCTGTAGCGAGTTATTACGGATCGAAAATTTGGCTCGAATATCTTTTATTCCTTGTCTCTTATCTTCTTGTGGTGCAGTCGGTCGGTCTGCGGCTACGCCAATAGCAACACGATACGTGTGACAAGCGCCGATATAATAGGTACATAGAACATTTTAATTTTCACAAAGGTCAAATTTGGACTCTGAATTTAAAACAACTGAGAATATTGAAATAATAATAATAATATTGGAATTCAATTTCCTTTAGGTCGTATTCTCACCGGAAGCTACTGGTTCTGCGTTCTTATCTTGGTATCGACATACACTGCTAATCTGGCCGCATTTTTAACAGTCAAAAACGCTGAGCAGCCGATCCATAACCTTGAAGACATCGTGGACTCCTCTTATCAAGTAGCAGTACTTGATTCGTCAAATTCGTATGAGTTCTTAAACACAAGTCAGTATGAACCATACAAAAAAATTTGGCACAGAGTTCAAACACGAAACACCACGGTTAAAAGCACATCTCAAGGTGTTCAATGGGTACGAGAAAAAGACAAGTTTGTGTTCATTTATGGAGGGACAATTCTGAAATATTTTGCCAACCAGCGACCCTGCGATCTCACAACAGGTAAATGCTAGAAAACGTTTTGATAATAAGTAATGTGAAGTAGGACCTGATATTCAAATTCATACATTCATTTTTTTTTTCAATTCAAAAGTCCCGGGTCTAACCAGTGCCAAAGGGGGGGCATTCGCGTTACAAGCGAATGATCCACACACAAGTGATTTCACTCTGGCCACCCTACGTCTTCACGAGAATGGCTTTCTTGACAGCCTGTGGCGGAAATGGTGGGAAACTAAAAGCGAATGTCCTCAAGAACAAGAAACATGTAAGTGAAAAGCACAGTCAAGGTACTTGTGTTGTTTTATCATTAGTTCAGGCAGCGTGATTTAAAGTCAGTTTACTACGAATAGCATCACCTTTAGCCTTGTGACACGCTAAAGGAGGCCTTGAAACGAAAAAAAATTAAACGTGATCAGAAATGAATCATTATACATGTATCTCGTACATGTATATAACACACAGTAATCATTGTAATTTAAAGCCTTACAAAACAAATGTCTCTCGTCATCCCTCGGGAGCTATATCCCTTTGATATGACCTGACAAATATAATTATCTGTTCAGTTAAAGACGTGGAGTATAAAACCGTTGTCCGATTCCTGCAATAGTTAATTTACGAGAGTGGGATGAATAATAATTCATATTGATGCCTCTATTAATTGTAATCCCTCAATAAGTAAAATCGGTGCTCATTACGTACAGTAGGCCTGTTCACTTACAGTAAAAGCTCTGTTAAACGCCCCTCCCTCAAGAGCCCCCGGTTTAAAAGTTCAAGTTTTAACAAGCCCTCGCCTTCACTCGATGGTAAATCATGACAACTTATGAACACGAAACAAGGAAACAATATGGCCACTGTATGCTTGTAAAGGTATTCGTCCAACATATTGAATTGTTATCTATCTTGCGAAAATGGGTTGTCCGACAGGAAAAACAACAACAATAAAAAGTCCCATTATATTTCTTTTATAATATTATGTACCCTGAAATACCCGTTATGCAATTTGACTAAAGCCCCTTCTCCATTATGCCCCCACCCACCCACCCCCACTCCAAAAATGGTACTCAATAAGTCACCGGTTACCTCATAGGGCTGTTACAGTAATTCATATATCCACATGCAGAATTACCTGGCATAACCACCTGATCAGTAACGAACATTAATTCTGCTGAGCCTATATTATTTTCAGTATTCAACTTTCGTCTCGTTTCAGTGTTGTCTCAAAAGCGCATTGATCTGATGAGCATGCTGGGAGTGTATGTTGTAATGGGTGCTGGGATAGTTCTTGCGTTCTTGGCGCTGATTGCCGAAATCTTATGGAAGCGAAGAGCAAAGCAAAAACTTATCAGCCAAACTGAAAGGTTTGTGACAAGAGTACATTCGTAGAAAACATTCCAGGGTCAGCCGACCTCAATATAATGAGCCTCGACGTCTTGATATTTGCGCAACCCAGTCCAGCCGATAATACAATCGTCATCTTGAAAGTAGAAAGCAACCTATGTTCGATCAGGTGATAGTTTGGTTTTCTTTTTTATTCCAGATTCTAACCCGCATTAAATCTGTCTTGCTTGCCGAGACATGTTCCCATACAGATGTTACATTAATTGGTTATAGACAGGTCATAATTTTAGCAAAACTAAGGATAAAAGTATTCCCTTACAGAAGACCAAGTTGGAAGCTTTAAGGAGGAATGGTATATATAAGTGTAAGAATATACTGATAGAAAAGGTCCTGGTTATCCTCCACTATAAGACTGAGTAAAACGTATGTAGCGTACAATCTTAGATATTTGTGAAAGTGAATATATAAACGTCATATATTTGAACAGGGAGAGAAACTTTTTCGCAGTTGTATCTCAAAAGTTGGAAAATAACTGCGAGGATTTCCATTGTGTTAAATCTTATTAGATCTTTGTTCACGTTTATTTATAGTGAAACCTGTTCCGTCTTAACTAAGAAGAGTCTTAATTATTTATATTATAATTTTATTAACTATTTCTCCCAATAAAATTGTGTCGATTTAGAAAAGTTTTCGTAAGAAGCTCGCTCACGCATTTTTTTCTTTGTTTGTCCGTAGGCAGAAGAATTGTTCTCCGCAAAGTGATCCTGAAATTGGTTGCCCAAGCTGTTGAAAAGGTTTTGCCGATGACAACAAACCCGACTTCTGTAGATAATTTTCTTATACTATAGTTAATGTAATTTTATCAAGTGCTCAGTACAGTGTAAGCCTAGAACATAAGCGACAATTCTCTTTGGCTTGTATGGAGGCATTTTGGCGTTACATTTATCAGTCGAAGTAAAGTATTTTCGAACAAAAACATTTTTCCCGTAAAAAAATGTTGTGGTTATTCATCGTGGTAGAGTGCAATAATAAAGTATTTTTTACAATGGCTAATCACCTGATGGAGACCAGCAGTGTGCAGTCGAAACGTCGCGTTCTCCATCACACGTAACTACGTCGTGAGACAAACGAAAGATACTTTATTATTAACATTTTTCCCCTTTCAATTAGCATCAGTGTGTTACCAGTGAGCAACGTAACTCTGCCGATTAGCCATTATAAAAACTCAATTGCTATCACTAATTTGTATGAGATTCAGTAAAACAAATCCCGAATTAAACTTTGTAGTTTTTATATTTACATACTACTTATTAAGAGTGAGGTCATTACAGGGAAATCTCAGACCGAGGCCTTGATGTATTGACCGAGCGATAGCGAGGTCAATACGTCAAGGCCGAGGTCTGGGATTTCCCTTTAATGATCGAACGGACGAGGTTAATAAGTTATTTATTATATGGCCTTTTTAGCGCTGAAAAAAAGGAAACGTTTTTCAATATCCGCTTGCGCGCGCAAGAGGTCATTCGAGGTCATGCGATCCAAACCAGAAGAAACGGTTTCTTTGACAATAAGGCAATTTTTGTCTTCATTACGCGAAGATCTAGGGCAAATTTAACCACTTTTATTTTCACAAAACAAACTGACCTGTGTTTACAAGTGTTTGACCCTTAAAAAGTTATAAAAAGCTAAGGCAAGAAAAATTTTCATAATGCCCGGTCATTACAAGAAAATCTTGCCCGCTCATCAGCCAATCAGAGCGCGCGTACTATTGTAGCCATATAATAAAGTCAAATAATAGTTTATTAAACAACAAAAAGAACAATAGCATTGATAGATTTTCAAAAAAATATAAACATGTCATATGAGATTAAAAAACATCGCTTCAACCTTTTATCCCATTTTTTGTTCTTTAGATGATGGATAGTTAAAGGAAATAATAAAGTGTAATCGTTTCTCGCAAGCGATGTAGTCGATGTATGTGGTGTGAATTTCGACGTTTTGTCTGCATACTGCTAGTCTTCATCAGGCGATAAGGTCGACTGGTTACGCGTATCCTGCTAAAGTACGATGCTTCTTCACTGTGATAATTGGTTTTCAACAGCTGTAGTCGGCGAATTTCCATCCTCACTGTTCAAGTGGGTTTTTCCCTCGGCGTTTCGCTATCGTACGGTTTTCCCGTTGTGTCTCATGTTGATTGATTCCACTATCCCTATTAATGCTGTGAATGACTTCTTTGTCCCTGCATGTGTCACGAACAATAAATGTTACCTCATTCCAAAGCGGGGAGGGGGATGGGGGAGGGGGGAGGGGGGAGGGGGGAGGGGGGAGGGGGGAGGAGGGTCCGGTGTTTGTGGGCGTGCTCTCAAAAGGCGGAGGTCTGGGTTCTGTCTTTGAAACTTTACTGCCGTTATGATTAGCCAGTAAGTATGACAAGAGAATATACAAATGTTTTCATTGGCCACATGTGTAAAAAAAATTGTGTCTACAGTAGAAAAGATAAGTTCTCAGTTTATAAATAAATTTGTCTTCAGCAAGAGAATGGTAACTGGTTACTCGATGGCAGCGTCAGGTAATTCAAATGTTGTTCAGTTCAGGGCTACTTTTATACGCTTAGAGTGTGATAATTAACGGCACGTGAAAGTACAAGTTTGAATGAAGTTGAATGCTAAATAAACAACTACATCGAGTTTATCAACATCGATCTCTAGAGAGGAGATTGCTTAACACTGACATCATCCGTTCAGGATATTGATCAAAATGTAGGTAAATAATAGTATTAATTGTGAATGTGCTTACTTCGCATTTTACAAGAAGGAATAAATTACAGGTACAGGAAAATGCAAGTATTGTGCTGAACTGGATTTCTCTTGAGCCTTTATTTTCATTCGCCCGTTGTAAACACTACCTCTATTGTTATTCAGGGCTAGGGGTACATGTATTGCAGTTAGGACCTGTTATCTATTGTTTAAGGACCAATGGAGTAACTCGTTCTAAATCAGCCATTTCAAATATTTTCGTGTGAACTTCGTGACTCAGATAGGACATCCAAGTTAGAAGTGATATTGCCCAACTAATACTAGAGACGGATTATCTCAGCCCGAATTTACGATTTACTAATCTGAAAAGGATAATTCGTCAGTTAGATATAAATCCGGTGTTAAGTGAATGATAGGGCAAATTTCGTTACAGGTTGATTCGTTCGTCAACACATCTTGAAGACGTACTGACAGACGAATCAGCCAAATACCATTTGTACTCTGTCTGAACACCAAATTTCCATACAGACAAAATATAATTCGTTGCAGTCGTTTCAGGCAGACCATTAATTTGCAAAGGAAAGTTAATTCATCTCAGACGCATTATTCGTCAAACGCGTGCACACTAAAACAAATGATCGATCTGCAAACAAAATTATTCGGTGGGAAGGAGGAATTGGCAGCGGGTGGTTTTAATACAATGACGGGTGCTTCATGAGGAATGACTTCGAACAACAACTGAAATGGATAATGTGGTCTAAAGCATACGAAATAATACATATTGAACTGCAAATAGATGTGTAGTAAAGAAATTATCCTCGCAGTGAAACTGCAATTGAAGAAATTGCAAAGAACAAGGCATGAAAAAATCATTTCTCCATCAACTACAGTTGAACTCCACTATTTCGAAATCCCCGTCAGGGGAAACGAAAAATAGTTCGAAATAGTTGCAGTTCGAACGTACCCGATAAAAAAAGTGACTGAAGGATAAATCCAAGAGAAATGGGCTTTAGCTCAAAATAACGGGGAATTCGAAATAACCGAGTTCGAATTAGAGGAGTCTAACTGAATACTGCGATCCTCGGGACTTGTGAGAGTCCCATTTCCATTTCCTGTTGAATAAAGTGATAAACATCAGCATGTGGTGTATCTATAGATAAAAGACCTTACTTGACATGCAGTGACAGCTAATTAACACTTAGCAGGTGTTGAAATTTACCGCACATAACTGAGTAATATTCAATTAAGGCAGAGTAGAATAAGGATCCTCCATATTTAAAAAACAAACAAAAAGTTACTATTGCTGAATTTCTCCATATATATATATCGCCTGTTTAATAGAAACATAGCCTCTTTGTACTGGAAATCCGCGAATCTTATTGCTTCTCCCACTGTTTTCTATTCGCTGATAAAACACAATCGAGCGCGTTACCATCTTAAAAGACAGTTTTTTTTTCTGATTCTGGCTTAAAATTATAAGTTTCGGCCTGAAACCATAATTGTTATCCCTTGTTTTCTATACACGATATTCCAAAATAGCAGAAAATACCATATTCCTTTGTTTTCATGTTCATTGGTCCTTATTGCCTCGATCGTATCTGCAGGATTTAAAAGAACCTTTGGCTTAATTGAAAAGAGTCAACGAGGGCCAACTCACATATAGGCAAAAGAATAATGTATTTTCCGCCATTTTAGAAATAAGGTGTATTCGCTCTTAGAAAACTCGGTCTCGGTTGTAATTGTTAATTAGTGTAATATATGGATTTAGCATTTCTTCTGTAAGTGTATGTTAAAGAAAGATTTGCAAGCTACCCTCAACTTGTACATTTGTTAAGCTGATCACATTCAGTTAAAAAAATAATACGAACTATGAAAAAATCTTCAATAAAAGGATATGCATACTATTGTGGGATATTAAAGGCAATCATTTTTTTTTCTTGTATTTGTCTCCCAGTCTATTTAATAACAGTCATAGTATAAGTACCAGTCCAGTATAAATTTTTAAAATGTCAAAAAGTGCATGATATCATGCACGATATACGGAACAATATATGGAGATGAAGCGGCTTGCAGTGAAAGAATCGCTTCCGTGTGTCTTTTTTAATTAGTTTGAAACGCCTTTGTAGGGTAGTTTTCGAAATTGACTTTTAGAAAATAAATTTTTTGGTACCTTTTAAGATTTTTATGATAAAAATCATTTTCAGTTGAATAAAGTGATAAACATCAGCATGTGGTGTGTATATACGTAACGATCTAACTTGACATGCAGCGACAGCTAATTAACACTTAGCAGGTGTTCAAATTTACCACACTTAACTAATATTCGGTTAAGATGAGGGATACAAAGTAGATTGAGGATCCTTTATATTTCAAGGCGAAATAACAAGCAGGTATTGTTGAAGTTATCTACATATAGAGCCCTTTTAGGCTAAACTATTCTTAGTTTGCCTCATTCTTGTGTTAGTCGCATGTTGAGCGAATGTATAACATGGAAACATTTGCAAGCTGTCCTCTGTCACGTACTTAGTCCTGTTAAACAAGTTTGCAATTCAGCATCTCCCACCAGTGTTGAAAATGCTCAGTTGATATTTTTGTTTCTTACTGATGTGTAAATTCTTTAAAACTATATAAAAATGATGAAATTGCAACAACCATGTTATACGTCGTCGAATTTAAAAGCTGATTATGCACAGATCCCTCAACATGCGTTTGCAGATCTTGAATAAAAGGATGCGCGTACTATTGTAAATTCTTAGGAAACAATTTTCTTAAAGCCTAGTCTCATTTCACAGTCAACGAAATTTTTAACATCCAAATTATTGTTATGTTTCAATTAGATAGTAAATAGTCCTATTACACACAAAAAAAAGCATTTTCGTCGATGATAAATCAACCCAGTTCCCACAGCATATTTTCCAAGCCCACTCCTGTTGTAATTATAATCAAGTCGATACCAGGTGGAATGTTTATTAAATCCGAAGTTTTGAGCCATTTGTTGATATAACATCTTATTTTGTTCTGAATCTGCATTGTCGATACTTTTGATCTTTATTTCACAGAGTAACAACAACGAGCTGCGAAGTCTACAATGAGCAACAAAAGTAGTTGAGACAGTTGGTTAGCGTGCTAATTCCAATATTTCCATTATTCCACTTCAACTCGCGTGTAGATGTGAACCACCCCCTCTCCCCCGTTTTCAATGTTGTACAGGAACAAGTGTCGCTCATTGTACGTAGTAACTCCCATTAAACTACTTTGTCACGACCAGCCAAGTGTTGAACGTGCACTTGGTGTTAAATTACATGTAAAGTCGTGAATAACAGAGGAGCGCAAAGCATAAAGTCACACAGCCGTGTTGGATGAATCCGGCAACAGTGTTTCTATAGGGATGCCAAGGCCACGACTTAGTGTGACAATTTAAATTTGTAATTTTCTTTTTGTTTTTAGGTTCACCATGCGGAGAAGCACGGTCAGCACTGCGTTAGTAGTATTAATCTCATTCGTAACCAAGGTATTCACATCCAAAAGATCATTTACTTCCGGTAAGTAACTGAGAGACATTATCGTTTTTATCAATGTTGTATTTTCCATAGTATATTTTTAAAAAGTCGTTTTTATGTATATTTCGTAGGGAAATTTGGCTTTTTAAAAATATGCAGACTTTTCTCTAACAGTAGAATATAGCTGGCAGGAGACTTGTACGTAATGCTCCTCTGCTCTTGTCTGATCTTGTGCAGGTCTTCTTAATGGACATCCAACCGAATATGATGGGATGAACTTCTTCGTCAACCACATTTATGATGCGAACAACGTTTCCTCGATAATCTTTAAAAAAATCAAAATGCCCGATAAAATCAATCTTTGTAATCAAGGTAAGAGGTTTTAAATATAGTTTTACCACCATATAATCATTAATTATTAAACAGCATTAATAAGAGCATTTGATTTTACGTTCAACAAAGTCAGTGTCAAAATTTTTCAAGAGTTTCTTACGTCAACTCCTGACTGCAATTTTTATTATTAATTTTTTCGTTTAATTAGTTTGGTTTTTCATGAGGAATATAATATTTTCTTTTTTTTAAACTAGTTTTGACTTGCAAATCATAACATTTTTCAGCCTCGTTGTTTCTTCAACAAAACATTATTGCACTTATCGATGGAAGCCACACAAAGTCGTCTGCGTGCACACTCTCTGAAGTGACAGGTATTCCTCTTATACGTCTCCATGGCGACAGCAGGCCCTTCGACCAATGTGAAAAAGCGATTCAGATGTCAGCGGGATACAGAGACTACGCACATGCTACACTTGATATACTGAACATGTTTGGATGGAAAAACATTGTTCTAGTAATTGATGGTAAAAGGAGCTTTGTTAAGTAAACGATCAATTTTGTTTGTTTATAAGTTTGTTGTTGTTGATTTTTCTTCTTCTTCTTCTTCTTCTTCTTCTTCTTCTTCTTCTTCTTCTTCTTCTTCTTCTTCTTCTTCTTCTTCTTCTTCTTCTTCTTCTTCTTCTTCTTCTTCTTCTTCTTCTTCTTCTTCTTCTTCGCCTTATAGTGCCAGACTTTCCAAGTAATTACTTGCATGAGCGACACTTACACTTATATGGTAACTACATAAACACAGCTTTACATATTCAAGCTTTTACAGTTTCTTCGCTTTGTAATTGTTTTAGAGGTTCGTTGGCCTGAAGCTGGATATTTCCGCTCAGTATCCCAGGGATCAAAGCTAAATGTAAATTTTATTCAGCTTTCAAAGATGGGCGAAAATAACAAAGATCCAGCAGCACCGATATTGAGAGCAATGGAACAAATTGAAAACTTTGAAGCCGACGTTATTTTACTTTACACCAACAAAGAAAATATTGAACTCATGCTACAACAGGTAATGTATATTTTATAGACTTCATAGTCTTGTGTACATCTCTTTCAAAAATGTATTTGATTATTATATTTCGTTAGTAGAAATATATACTCTATTAGACGGTTAAGTTGTTGCTAAGTTAAGTTTAGAAATATAAATATGCAACCATGAAACCTGATATAGAAAATAACATTGATTAAATCCAAACGTCGACCAGTATTAAAATGTTTGCAAGCAAAATTTTGGAAAAAGTCGCCAAATTTGGAATCTATAGGTAAAGTCGTTTGGGGTTTACACATCTCCAAGGTTCTAGTGGGCGTCGGAAGTCATTGGGCTTCCCCTCTGATGATTGTCTCTTTTTTTCGGTTTGTTCAGCGGTGCTTTCTATATTATATTTCCGGCAAACAAGTTCTAAGGCTCAAGCTGAATATTAGGTATAAAAAGGTTCAGTCTGCATTTGAACCTAGTGGCCCATTAGGCCGGAGCTTATCCTGGCGGTTTCCGTATACTATTGTGAAACGACTAGGAGTATCCCTACTCCCTTTTAGACAGGGTGCTAGTCCATCGCAAGGTTGCCAGAAGTAAATTCGCCTGTACCCATTATACACCAATATTAGAAAACCAGTCAAATGTGTCGTCCCCAAAAGCAGCGGCAAAAATGCCGTCCATTTCGTTTTATCTTCTGGAGTAAGCTTTTGCATCGTCCCCCGTCAATCAATCGTCCTGTCGAACACGTTTCTATTACAACAAATTAATTAACTATACGAATATCGCGGGATATCTGTACCATTTTGATCAGTCGTTTATATATCAGTGTAGTGGTATAAAAAAAAAACAATTATTACCGAGAGCTATACATCTTCTAGTTCGTTTTATTGCAGAATTCTTGTAAGCACAGGAATAACTGGATAATTCAAGGGCAGGTTTGGCAATCATTTTATGCATGTTTTGTCGATTTTATTCGTGTTCAATCATTCTATAATACAACATAATTTCACGTTTTTACCTTGCAGGTGCCATTTAATATGAGCTGCGACAGGAACAATATCGTTTTAGCATTGAAACTTCCATACATTCAGAGCTCAACTAGTGACAGACTTGAGCAAGCAGTTCGAAGTGACATTACTACCAAGGTACGCTAATAAGATCATAGTGAAGAGCTCGCTATAGTTACCGTTCACTTCTAGGTTAATTATCAAAAGACGTTTATTGAATAAGTAAGACAATTCCAGCACGCTGAATGGCCAAGAGCTACAGTGTCGATGAGAGTGTACACCACAATCAAATGTCTCTTTGAGACTACGACTGAAAGTAGGGATGGTGAGAGGATTAACCATGCAAGTGCACGTGCGGCAGTTGAGCCTGAAAACGAGTAGACGGGGTTACAGAATATGCTAGATTTGAAAGCGGTTGCCAACTTGAGAAAAGTCGCTGGTGTTTTAAAAGTTAAGGTTGACACCGATGCTGTTGTTAGGAAAATTAAGGTTGACACTGATGCTGTTGTTAAGAAATTAAATAATTGCTGCTTAGTTTTTTTTTTTTTTTTTTTTTTTTTTTTTTCTCAAATGGACGGGGCAAGAGGGTTGGACTTCATTGCTATTGACACAGATATTTCAGTGGGTCGAACGGACGGCAATAAATTGAGAAAGAAGTGGGGCGCGGGGTTGTGTGGTGGCCATACTGTAAAGTACAGTTACTTCAACTTGCGTCTAAATTCGATTTTTCCTCAGGACTTCGCTGCACTTGCTTTGGATGCCGCTCATGTTGTCAGCCAGGCAGTAAACAGAGAACCGTGTTCACAGATGAACGGGTCTGCTATTACTTCAAAAGACACTGATGCAATGTTAACTTGTATTAGAGAGGTACAATATTGCGCCTTTAATGACAGGTGTATCCTTTATTTCAAATGTGTATATCATGTTTACAACCGAATAAAAAGGGTCCAATCCGTTGTAAAATTTGTTGGCTACTGTTTATAATGAACGCCAACTATATCCAACACGCTTTCCTCCATGTACGAGTTGCCATTTTTTGGTTTTCGTTTGTTCAAATATGCATTAGTTCTAAATTTTATTTTATTCTCAGAAATGCTAAAAAAATATATTGCTTCCCTTAAATTTTGACACATGTTGTGATAAAAAAGCCGATCCCATAAAAGAACCCATCTCATTTGATTACCAAATCATGGACCTAAATAGTTATACATGTAATACCATATTAGAAATAACAGTAATAATTAAGGTGGATGTGTCTCTATTTCTACTTGGAACAGGTTCATCTGGATGGTATAACTGGACCGGTCCAATTTGACGAGTATGGCAAGCGAAAAGAAATCGATCTAGAAGTTTTAAACCTCCGAAACAACTTTTTTGAGCGAGTAAGTAGTAAAGAAGTAATGCTTTTAAAAGGTAAGTTAAATATTGTTTGTAAATACTGTACATGAGTGGTCTCATGCATGCATTTACCTTTTGTGTTTGGTTTTACATAAAAGCAGCTTGTTTATAGATATGCCGCTCAAATGAATAAACGATACTGTAAAGGTAACAAGAACTCAAGCTTATAAGATGCCTCAAACGTTGAAGGAGAGAGTATGCCATTTTCTGCCACCTAAAATATTCTTTATGTACATATATTACGTGTATGGCTGCTTCGAGTAAGAATGTCGGATAAAAGCACACGTGACAATCCCGAAAGGTACTCTGGGTATTTAAGTTCACGGTGCGTCACTTCAGCATTTTAGGGAAATCTGAAAAAAAAAAAAAAAAATCGCACGAGGCGCCATGGACGTATGTCCGCGAGTGCCAAAAGAAAACAACTATCGTGAATAAAACATCGCAAATGTCGTTTTGACTTCGAGTTTATTCTTACTCTAAAATGTCCATCGAAAAATCAATAAATGTACAAAATCACGTGATAAATGTCAATCAAATGGTAAAATATCCACTGTCCCGGATGTGCGATCCAACAGAAACGAATTAAAAACAAAACAAGAAAAAATGTTCACGGCAGCAACAAAGTTAGGATCGACAGTTACAGTGTATTGGTCATATCCCATGTCACGTTTCGGGATTGTTGCGTGCGCTGTCTTCCGACAACATTTCTCGAAACAGTTGTATATTTCGCCTCCTTTCGCCTCCACTGACAGACGCCGAATATTTTAATTCGCTTTTTTATTTCTACTCGTTAGATTGGTACATGGAATTCAACTAAAGGTGTCGTGCTATTTGAGAAAATCTTACACAACGTGGAGAATTCATCTACCAGGAGAAGTCTGCAGGGAAAATATCTCAGGGCTGTCGTTGCAGAGGTGTGTGTTAATTTTGTGGAAATTGGAGATACCAACTTAGCTTTTAATTTTGCCAACACATCTTCAAGTTGAAAATATATTAAAGAGTAGGCAGTGAAAACCCTTTTTTAAATAATGACATTTTTTCGCTTCTTTCTATGGGTTATGAGCAACAGGATGCACCTTTTGTTATGAAGAAGAAGCATAAAGATGGCAGTTTTTCATATGAAGGATACTGTATTGACTTGCTGAAGGAACTGGCGAGAAATCTCAAGTTTAAATATGAGATCTACCCTTCCCCAGACGGGCTATACGGCGCAGAAACTTATAATGGAACCTGGGATGGAATGATTGGCGAGTTGATAAGAAAGGTTTGCAAATATCATTATGTTCGATTGTTCGTATTTGCGCATCACATAGGTAACAATTAGACTTGAACTGCAATCGTACCCAGTCGCTTGTTAGGTGCATGGGAAGGGTCGAAGGTTGTCTTCCCGTAACTCCCAGCGCGCTTCAGTCGATCGGGATTGCTCTTGCTTTGGAACAATTAAATGAGGACTGGACACGATTCTTGACTTAGATTGGATCTGAAAAAGCGTGAGAGACATAAATCCTTTACGTAAAAATGCAACAACTGTATCCCTTTCATCCAAAGCATTGGAAATCGCGGATTGACTATATACAATTGTCCATGCTAATATAAGTTTTTCTCTGGCCCTATCTCCCCCCCCCCCCCCCCCCCCCCCTCCCTCCCTCTTGCGAAGAGAAACTAAGCCTTTTTTTTACTTCTCATCAGCCTCAGTAAATCATAAATTAGAATTGGAAGTCACTGTTATTTCCCTGTGGTGCTGTGTTGCGACAAGTCCCCAGTGACGTCATTTTTATTACTTTTTGTCCAAAGCGTGCTGAGATTGCCGTTGCGGGACTCACCGTAACCGAACGTCGCGAGGAAGTGGTGGACTTCAGCGTGCCCTTCATGCACTACACGGAAGATATATTAATGAAGAAACCATCTTCTAGTCGTCCAATTGATTTATTACAATTTATGCATCCATTTCATTACTACGTTTGGCTTGCCACCCTAGCCAGCTTGGTGGTAATCTCTGTCGCTGTGTTTGTATTAAACTACTTCAGTCCTTATGGGTACAAAGATGATAATGGCCATGGGACATCAGAGGAGTTTAGTTTTTTTAATAGCGTGTGGTTTGCATTGGCCTGTATGCTGCAACAAGGAGCTGATAATTCACCACGAAGCTTGTCAGGTGCGAAAGCCTTTAGTGTTGAGCTAAAGAAAAAAAAAAAATAAGAAGGTCCGTGGTCGATCAGTCTCCATCGCAGCCGTTTTTAGTGTCGTCACGCAACGCTCCTTCACTAAAAACGGCTGCGAAGGAGACTAGTGGTCGATATGAGGTTGTAGTTCATGCAAAACCACAACATATATACATATAGGGACGGGGAGGTCCTCACATTTACCGTTCTAAAATTGCATTATCTAAAAAAGGGTAAGCCCGGTATAAATGTGGGAGGAAAAGATCATCCTGCATGATTTAGTATGCAAATTCGACTCGCTCCAGAAAAGTATATATACATGTAAGCGCACAGCTTTTCTTGAACATTAAATGTGTTGACCAAGTACTCGACGCAGCAAATTTTAAAATTCAATCCGACCTAGCCATTGTCTTTTATCCAGCCCCAGCACTCTTGCGATATCCTGAGAACAAATGCATTACTCCTAAATTTGACCAGTGGATTGTTGGACCATATGCAGACACGTTTATGATCCTGCAACGCGCAATCTTTTTAGCCAGATAGGCCCACTGACTACATTCCATAACTTAACTGTATATGAACATGTTTGAGGCCCTCCAGGCAAATGAACTGCTTAGGTTAACTGATTACACAGACTGAAGTTAACCTTGGGTTCTGTAGTTAGGACAAAAACTTTAACTGTAAATTTAACTTTCTTTAGGCCGCATTCTCACGGGAAGCTACTGGTTCTGCGTTCTTATCTTGGTATCAACATACACTGCTAATCTTGCTGCGTTTTTAACTGTAAAAAACGCACACAATCCAATCCAAAACCTTGAAGACATCGTGGACTCCTCTTATCGAATAGCAGTACTTGAATCTTCCAGCTCCTACGAGTTCTTCAAGACAAGTCAATATGAACCATACCAGAAGATTTGGCATAAAGTTCAAATGGATGACACTATAGTCACGAGCACATCTCAAGGGATTCAGTGGGTACGAGAAAAAGACAAACTTGTGTTCACCAATGACGGGCCCGTTCTAAGATATGCTGCGAACAAACAACCCTGCGATGTTACAACAGGTGAAGACTAACAGCTGTTTTGAAACTTAAAAAAATAATTTATTAATATAAAGCACAAGTATCACATGAAATTTAAATTCACAAGCAAACTTACTCAATTCCTTCAGTCCCAGGTCTAACCACTGCCAAAGGACTTGCACTCGCGTTCCAGGCAAATGATCCACACATCGATGAGTTTACTCTGGCCATTCTACATCTTCATGAGAATGATTTCCTTAACACCTTAAGGCGGAAATGGTGGGACACCAAAAGCGAGTGTCATCAAGAACAAGAAACAAGTAAGCAAGAAGTACCAAATATTTGGGTTGTTTAAATAAAAGCTCAGTTCACAAACAGATAAGGAGAGGAGACCTTGTAATGACCTAAAAGTGTTCAGAAATATAGCAGCTGGCCGGGTCTAGTACATATTTATAACACACCATAAAGACACTTAAAAGCCTTACATACCAATTGTCTCTCGTCACATATTCATTTTTTCCCTCTGGAGCGATATGTCTTTGCAGCTACACTACGTTTTTTCATCTTCTTATCTTTTCTCTTCAGTGTTGTCTCAAAAGCGTATAGATCTGCTGAGCATGCTAGGAGTGTATGTCGTAATGGGTATTGGAATAGTTGTTGCGTTCTTGACGCTGATTGTAGAAATCGTGTGGAAGCGAAGAACAAAACAAAAGTCGATCAACATAACAGAAAGGTTTGTGACTAGAAAACAAAAGGTATACTACGTGTTATCACTGGTAACGTTTGCACCGTGATTTTTTGCCTATGTTTCTCTTCAGTACAAGTTTAGTGCTTTTCCTAAAACGAGCTGGGTGGCACCTTACATTTTGATCAGCAAGACAGAATGCAACTTTTGGAAAAGATTAAAACATTCTGCACATGGGGTTATGAGCCACCTTCATTTGTTTTCCTCGATGCCTCTAAGCCCCAGGTGCAGATTTCTTTTGCCAAAAGTTGCATCTCATCCTCTCGATTACAATTCGATAATAAAAGACGGGGTCATCGGACTTGTTATTGAGTTACAGGCCCTTAAAGCTACGATAGAGGTGCTTTTAACAAGTTATACCGTTGCTATGGTAATTTGTAATGTCGAGAAAATAATCATAACGTGTTCATTAGTGCATGTTGGGCATCAAGCTATTTGATACTATAATTGTTGCGTCAACTGAAGAACAGCCGTAGTATCATTCATCAAAGTTGAGGTGCAGAAAAATGCTGGAAACTGTTTTGAGCAGTATTTATAGCATATATATAAACAAAGAACAATATAAATAGTTTCACACAATCACAGGAGGGCTCCATGCAACTTCATGCAGAGCGAAATACGAATTAAAGATAGAAACTGTAGGGTGACAGTTACTCGAGCTTCACGCATGAAGCGATCATCAGACTGTGCCGTTAGCGGCGGTTAAGATAAAATTTAAAGTAAACTCGTGGAGCACGGGCGGAGTGATCCAGCTTCTGATTGGCTGCAGAGAGTTTGTTTTGGTGATTAGTTCAGATCTCTTGTTTATGAGGTTTCGTTCACACACCGCAAGCATTCACGCGAAACCGTCCTATCAAAATACATCTAGGGCCTAAAAGATAATAACACTGATTTCTCAATCAGGTGGTCCGTTGTCACGCGAGCAAGTGCATACAGGGGAAACCCGTCGCGCTACAATTTGTGTCTGACAGAGAGGCTCTGCATACTGTCCGCCGACAGATCAATACTCCTAAACAAGAGATCTGAACTAACCACCAAAACGAATTCTATGCAACCAATCAAAAGCAGTATCGCTCCACCCGTCCTCCATGAGTTTAGTTTAAATTTTGTTTATCCGCCGCTAAAAGCACAGCCTGATGATCGTTTCGTGCTCGAAACTAGAGTAACTATTCTCATTCATAATTATGTCGCGGAATTCCGTACTGCGTGGATTACATAACCCCGTCTGTTTATGGATAGTTGTGTTATATAATGCTGTATCGCCATGTACAATATTTCCTTATTTAAAGATCTCTTTGCTGAGATTCGGGACATTTCGAAAGAGATACGCAACCCGGGAAGTCCGGGCAAACTTTCGACCCTGCCACCTCCCCTTCGGCGACGTAACACACAATTATAGTGCTTTCGCACCCAGCCGCTTATTGCCTCGGCCACAATCGTTTCCCATATTTTATCCACGCCGGACAATTAGCGGCATAATTGTGAGAATGGTACACTATCATCCTACAGTTTCTATCTTTAATTCGTACATCATGTATATAAATTATGTATTTTTTATTGTTTTGTCCGAATATATAGCCGAATAATCGGTTGACGTCCATTTAAAGTGGTTTTCATAAAAAAAATGTTTGTTAACACATTGTTCCTTTTTTATGTCCTTAGGCAAAAGAATTATTATCCGCAAAATGATCCTGAAAGTGACTTTCCAGTTTGTTGAATGGCCGTTTTAAGCGATGACAACAAAGTCCACTGTTGTAAATAACTGTCCTCTCAAGGCCTTGCTAAACTAGGAAACACATTGTAAATAAGCGGGAAGTAAGAAAAATTTTTTGTGTCCCAGTGGCCAAACTAGTCAACATTGTTTCCATAGTGGCTAAACTGAGCGGCATATGTTTCGGAAGCAAAATTTGTATCCTGGAAGCAAAAATGTTTTTTACTTGGGCAGAAGAATTTTTGGTTTCCGTGAAACTAAATTTGCTTCCGCAACACATGTTTCCTGCGTTACTAAACTGGGAAACATTTGCGTCCGCAACAATGTTTCCAAGTTTAGCCAGGCCTTAATGAGGAAATTTTGTAGAACTCACCATGCAATGTTCAGCTTCTTTGCTTCAAAAGTAGTAAGATAAGAAAAGAGAGAAGAAAAAGGAATTGAAGCTGGCTCAAGGTTGTCATTCTTTTATGATGTTGATTGTTGGATTGTTGGTTGTACACTAGCTAAAGCACAAGCAGCAGTTCTTTTTCGCTTACATGATGGTATTTTAGAGACAGTTTCCCTCTCTTCCGATTATCATCAACTTATAGGGTGTATGATCAGTGAGGTGATTAGTAATTTTGTTTAGGCTATTATAAAACTTTATTAAAAGTTCGAGTAATTGCACGGGCTGTGATTGGTCAGTTCGCGTTCATTATTTATGGGTTAGAGACTGTTGTGAGTGTTTTGTTTACAAATACACGCACGCGCTGGCCGGACAATGAACGAGAAATTTTCAATACTGCATGAGGCGTAGCCGAGTACAGTATTGAAAATTTCGAGTTCATTGTGCTGCCAGCAAGTGCGTGTATTTGTAAACAAAACACGAACAGCCTCTAACCCTTTTAAAATACAATCCGAGTATACTGCAGGCAATACACAATTTTGCGAACTTTGAACAAGAATTTTAATAAATAAGAATTCAGTTGTATCTAAGTAATAAAAAAATTATACTGGCGTAGTTTAAGAATATAGAAATCACAAAAAGCCGTGCATAATAAAATATAAATGTGGCTTAAAATCATTCACAAAATCGTTCATAAGCTGAAAACGTTCATTAAAAAAGTCAGCGAGATTGCGAGAAGCATGTTTAAAGCAAGTCAATCGCTTTTCTTGGACACGTTATAATAAGTGAACGCAAAATTGCAATTTTCAAATCTTGCATTTCCAAAGTCAACAAATTTAGGGGAACTTGTGCATCCATTCTAAAACGAGCATCTTGAATTAGTTTACAAAAAATTTTCACAGACGCGTACTATCGATCCGGGTAGTTTCCGCGGACGGGCACTATGGGTTGATAGTGTCTATCGGCGGATGAACACTGTCGCGTCACATAATCAATTTAAGCCAATCACAATCGGAGAAAATGTAGTGGTGAATTATAACATAACTGTTAAACATCAGCAGATGACGTATGAATACATGCATGAATACAGTTTCTAAGAAAGCAGCTGTACATCAACATGTTGCCAGGGAAGTGAAACACTTAGTTTTGTAAAGTAAGTTGATAAAAAAAAAAAGTCGCTATGACGCTTTATATACCGTCATCGACTTCCTGTTGACAATCGACAAAGTTAACATAAAAGATCTGACGCGGCAAGCAGCGGTAGCAAATTAAAATTTGGCTGGTAAGACCTGGTAGGGAAGTTTACCACACTTAGCTATTATTATTTATTCATGACGAGGGAAACATAATGAGTATCCTTCGTATTTCAACAATAAATAACTAGTATGGAGGATAAACGTTAATCCGAAGAGTGATGAATTTTACCCTTAAATAGTGAAACTATTCACCTCGATTTCAAAGAATAATTGTTAAATATACCTTTCAAGCTGATGACTTAAGCTGTGTTCACATTTAAGCTGAAACATGTTTAGAATAAACATGTTTCATCTAAACATGCTTGTTATTACATAGTTCACATTAGGTGTCAGTTTCAAACACGTTTCATGCCTGGTGTGTAATTTATGCGGTTTCACGGTTCTTGCATAAATCTTGTACACTTTAACCACAGGTTTACCAGACTGTGTTTGTGAGGTCACAGCACGCCCCATATAAATATTCAAATTTTCTCGCTAATCGCTATTGTAAATATTTAAGCTTCCTAAAATCGGTTTTTAGTGCTGTCTGTTTGCAATAAAATGAATTAGAAACATTTTCGCAATGTTTAAGTTTGTTTTTACGCAGTTTTTTTGACGATTTGAAGCGTGCAAGAGCAGTTCTATGAGTTTAAGTTTTGACTCGTGTATAGAATACTAATATTTACACAAGGCGTGCAACTTCCACATCCAAGAATCGGGTACCGCCTCTGGAATGTAGCCCAAAAAATATCTTTCCCCTACTCGCTTTAGTAAGAGCTCCCGGTCCTCGATAGAACAGTCTTTGAACTATAATCTGGCCAAATTTGAGTCCAATCAGTTCGCGAATAGTTCTTTTAAACCTTGCTGGAATATCAAATTAGGTCGTAAATTTGCCGATTTACCATGATATGTACCAGTTGTCGGGACAATTTATGCAATTTTCGCTAAAATTGGTCAAAATTACTGCCTATGCCCGCCCTAGAAAGCAGAACGTGCCCCACTACAAAACCTCCTCTGGGACACCCCAAAGAAACACTTCGAAAATGTCGACAGCAAAGCCGAAGACAACCGGGCCTGGGAAATTAATTTATTTAAATATTCAGTGAATTTCCTGAATATGGAAATAAGCGCTCAGGAAATTCACTGAATATTTAAATGATCAGAATAATCATGTTTCAATCATGATTCGCTCAATGCACTGCCTGATGTAAACACTTTTCATAGTGAAACATGTGTCATTCGTGATCAGAGTAAAGTGTGAACACAGCTTTAGTGACGTTATTCAACGGGAATTGTGCCGCTATTCACCGAGATTGAAAAGAATAATTGTTTTAGTATATACACACGAAGTGATCTCAAAACAGACAATCTAGACATTTTCAAAAGGAAACCAATGAAAGGCAATTTTATTGACGTATAATTTGACGTCTCAATTCATGCGTGAAACACGTACAAAACTATTTACAGATTCTTTTAACATGGCAAATACACAATCTTCGATAAAATCCTCGTCAAAATGGTCCTTTTGCACAGTTCAAATCAGCAACTTAAATTGAAAGTCTGCTTGGAAATCGATAACTGATCAATCAAAGTTTTCGAAGTTATCGAGAAAGGCTTGTTGTTTGGATCGTTGCGAAGCTGCAGGTGCCTGTCAATGGCGGCTCGAATTGAGGTGAGTGTTGCCTTGTTGTAATATGAGGCCCTGCCAGGGTAAATTCCGACAAGCGACATGGGCCAAAAAGTAGCGACAGCACTCAAACGAAATAGCGACAAACGACTGACAAAGCCAAATGTATGTCGCTAAATTTCCGACAGCGTTGTGTAGCCTTGACAAAAGGCCGACACAGGACATTTTAAAATTCCGACAAGCGACCTGGGACACCCCCCTGGCAGGGCCTCTAATATGACCTGTCTTGTTTTCTCGCGGAGATATAAAACTTCAATTCTTCTTTTTCTATTTCCTCGATTTCGGTGAGAAATTTGTTCTGTCAGGCAAACCAGTCTACAAAAATACTCGTAATGAGACAAATTGTAGTCGTGAAGATTGGCTGCCTATTTAGCAATAGGTCGAAATAATCACAGTAATAGTGAACCAATCAGATTGCTGGAATAGCCAAGATCACTGAGTGTGTATATACTAAATGTATATATTATGTAAAATGTCCAACTTGATTTAGCAGGTGTTAACGAATGGCGAGGTTACATAGTATATTGAAGAGCCTTTACATTTGAAGAGGATATAATAAATAAGTATTACTTCTTTCTCAAGCATCTCAGCAGTCCCGAATTCTAAATCCTTGAATTTTATTGCTTAATTGTACCCGCTCCAACGGTGCAATGAGACGAGATAGCAGTTCGCTAAACGTTGCAAATGCGAAAGAACAAAATTATAGTAGTGTTATAAAGGTGTTGAAATTCCCCAAAAGGTGAGTATTTATTCCTTTTATCAGCAGTATTAAGTTGTAGTTTAACGAACGTAGTTTATTGTTTGTGCATCGCGATTGATTTTCACGCTGTTGTGGTAAACTACAGGTCACGAGTTTCTATACTCCACTGATTAGTTAAAATCCGTTGCTATAATCTACAATATTTTGCCAAATCTCCCACCATTCAAGAAAACAATTTTTTTAACATTGTTCCGTACCCCGATACAACTAAAAACACAGATTTCATTTAGTTCCACTTTTCCAAACTGTTTTTCAAAATGAAATTCTGTTAGTTGCGAATCAAAGCAGACATTATTAATTCGTGAAATACACAAGTGTATAGCTAGAAAACTGTTTTTCAGCCCGAGAGTGCTTTTCTGCCACAGGAATAGGCTTAACAATCCCTGTTCTAGTAATTTTGAATTTTCTTGCGCAATTGCTTCCTGAATTGTACGACACCAGGTCCAATTGCCATTACTTATCAACTTCCTGTTTATAATCGACTGAGTACACATCTAACAGATCCAACGTGACATGCAGCGACAGCTAATTACGACTTAGCAGGTGTTGAAATAAAAATTTATTCACAGCGAGGCAACAGAGTAGAATTATTAGTGATAATATTGTAGTATTAACCAGAGTAGGTGTGAATTTTCCTGTTGAATAAAGTGGTCATTTTTGCTGATGTATCTGTAGGTAGAATATCTAACTTTGATATGCAGACACAATAGGTGAAAATTGACATTTACCACATTAAATTAATATTGAATAAAGATAAGTGATACAGAGCAGAAAGAGGACGCTTTTATTTCAACAGGAAATAACAAGTACCGTGTATGTATTGGTGAATACATACATATAATTATATCGCCACTGTTACTGTAAACTACACTTTAAACAAAGATGTAACTTATGGGAACACTTGCAAGCTATCCCCGCGTGTTATATTGTCTTTGAAACCAATTCGCACAAGCGTAAAAAATGCTAACTTGATGATATTTTTGTCTCTCTGATGTGGAATTTTTTGGAACATGAAAAAGTACAGAATACAGACTATTGAAAATGAATATTAAGCAAAGGTCCCGCGACATTGGTTCACCAATTTTTCGAATAAAAGGATTTGCATATTATTGTGGATTCTTAGGAAACCATTTTCCTGCTATTTTTATGTCCATTATAAAATGGACAGTAAATGTCGCTGTGCACGACATAAGTAACACCTGACACGACTTGTCGGAAAAACACTCCGTTAAAAAAAATCCTCTGTCAACTGCCCCGTTGAAATCTTCTTGTAGCATCCTCGGAAATTATTTTCCAAAAATACTTTTCAAATTAGACAGTACATAATTATGTTATATGTGCTAATTTTCGTCGAAAAATCAACCCAGTTCCCCGAGTAATTTTCCGACCCACTACTGTTGATTATTTAAAATGTAAATATCCAACTTTAAAACTGGACGAAACTTTATTGAGTAAATAAGCTGTTTAACCAATGTAATCGATGGTAAAATGAGTTTTATTAAGTAAACGATCACTTAAACCCGCTGTTGTTGTTGTTGTTGTTGTTGTCGCTTCTCGTTTCTCGTCTGCAGCAGCAGCAGCAGCAGCAGCAGTAGTAGTAGCAGCAGTAGTAGTAGTAGCAGCAGTATTTTCGAGCGTTGTTTGCTGCTGCTACTACTGCTGCTGCTGCTGCTGCTGCTACTACTACTACCACTTCCACTACTACGTTAACTGCACAAATACAGCCTTATAAAATTCATGTTTCCTTGTTATTCTTTAGAGGGTCGTTGGCCTGAAGCTGACTATTTTCGCTCCACATCCCAGAGATCAAAACTGAATGTGAATTTTATACAGCTTTCTAAGCTGGGCGAAAGTAATAAAGATGCAACAGCGCCAATATTGAGAGCAATGGAACAAATGGAAAATTTTGAAGCCGAGGTTATTCTTCTTTACGCCAACATAGAAAATATTGAAGTCATGATAAAACAGGTAACCTTTATTTTCGACTTGATGGTTGATGATCGTTTAATTCTCGCTGAATTAAGTTTAAACATATACTTGCAATCATAACACAGAAATACTATTGATTTAATCCAGAAAATGCGAATTTTGTAAAAAGAAAATAGCTGCAAAAACCGGTTCCCATAGAATGTTTTAACTAGACGGTTACATTGCACTAGCATTAAAATATTGGAAATAAAAATTTTGACAAAATAGAACCAAATATACAAGCGTGGACTGCTATGATGCCCCTCGGGTTTTCGCTTCTGGGCCATAACCCTGCAGGGGGATAACTAAGTAGACTATTATCGAAGGTTATTGTTAATATTTCCGAGCGTTGTTTGCGCAGTAATTGGTGGAGTTCTATATACCGAGAACAAAAGAAAATGTCTAGAGAAGGTAACGTTTCATCTTTCCCCCCGTTTTATTGCAGAAATCCTGTAAACACAGAAATAAATGGATAATTCAAGGACAGGTTTGCCAATTAATTTGTAACACATAATCATAATTTTTGTTTCTGTTCAATCATTTTAACATACAGTGCGATTTCGCCTTGTTGCCTTTCAGGTACCATTAAACATGAGCAGCGACAGGAACAATGTTATTTTAGCATTGAAACTCCCATACATTCAGAGCTCAACTAGTGACAAACTAGAGCAAGCAGTTCGAAGTAACTTTACCACCAAGGTACGCCAAAGAGTTCATCGAGAAGCCGGGCTATAATTATTGGTCTGGACTGCTTATCATAAGAAAAATAAGTATCTTCATCGGACCTTCACGTATATCAAGTATTATGCCTTAGGGATGAACTATACAAAAACAAAGATTTTAGGACACAATTGAAGAACGTTCTGTAAAATACACAAATGATCCCTCAGTTGCTTCAACTTGCATCCAAATTCGATATTTCTTCAGGACCTCTCTGCACTTGCTTTGGATGCCGCTCATGTTGTCAGCCAGGCAGTAAACAGAGAACCGTGTTCAAAGATGAACGGGTCTGCAATTACTTTAAAAGATATGGATGCGATGTTAAGTTGCATTAGAAAGGTACAGTGTTGCGTGTTTAAAGAGGGATATATCTCTCCTTTTCAACTTTACAAACCTTGTTGGCATCTGAATCAAAAGGATTCAATTCTCTGTGTTAGTCGATGTTCGTTGAACGCCCTGTATATGGAACCAGGTTTTGCCCGGTCCTCTCTCTACTTCCATACACGAATTGTCACGAAGTACTGGGCTTTACGTAACGCCGAAAAGGTTTTTTTTTTTAACAGCACAAAGGACGAAAGTCGTTTAAATCAATTTATTACTTTTACAAATCAAAGCAATTTCCCTTGTTCGTCGGTCATTACTTTTCGAATCAATAATTCTTAAGGATAGAGCGCCAAAAACAAGTATTAATTCCATGAAAGAATCTTATTATTTAACCAAATCATCGACCTAAGCATGTGCAAAAAAAAAAAAAAACGAATTTGAACCTGCAGCGGGGCGTGGAGGGCAGTTTGCATGTATATACACAAAAGAATGACAAATAGGCTGCAAAAGGTCTACTCAACCACACACCACGTAATATTTGCAGTAATTATAATAACTAACTTTAAAAAAATAGCCTTTGAAATAGTTATTTTTATAATAATAACTAAATTGTATGTGTCTTCATGTCTACTATAAACAGGTTTACCTGGATGGTATAACTGGGCCTGTACAATTTAACGAGGATGGCAAGCGAAGAGAAATTGAACTAGAAGTTTTAAACCTCCGAAACAATAAATTCGAAAAAGTAAGTAGGAACGAAATCTTAGCTTTGCGAAATGTCTGTAAAAGGTAAGTTGAAATGCTTTTTGTTGTTTGTATGGTTTTGCAGACAACCATTTCGTTAATAGGCATGTCGCTCAATTGAATAAAAAAAAGTATCAATTCAGTGTTCAGATGTCTCGACTGCTAGGAATGTGATCGAATGCTACTTTCTGCCATCTCAAATACGCTATGTGTCTATTCATTAGGTGTATTTTACGATAGTTTTTTTTTTTTCGTCTCTTTATCTCTAATCGCTAGATTGGTACATGGAATTCAACTAAAGGTGCCGTGTTGTTTGAGAATATCTTACAGAACGTCGAGAATTCATCTACCACGAGAGGTCTAGAGGGAAGAAAACTCAGGACTGTCGTTGTAGAAGTAAGTGTGTGCCATACTTTGTGGAAATTGAACATCATAAGCTCCGCTTTTATTTTCTTTAATGCATTTTCAAGTCTAGGTAGTAAAGTTGCCCTTGTCGTTAAGAGATTTCTGATATTAAAAATATGCATGTAGACCCTTTATTTAAATAGTTAGTGACATATAACTAACTAACAGGAACCACCTTTCGTTATCAAGAAGAAGCAAGTAGATGGTAGTTTCTCATATGAAGGATACTGTATTGACCTGCTGAATGAACTGGCGAGAAATCTCAAGTTTACATATGAGATCTACCCTGTCCCAGATGGGTTGTACGGCGCTGAAACTGAAAATGGAACCTGGAATGGAATGGTTGGCGAATTAATAAGCAAGGTTTGCAAATATCATTATATTTGGATTGTTTCTATCCCAAATAGTTAACAACTAGACCTTGGAGCGAATCGTATTGTATGGCCGTGTCTCACAATGACTGGGAACTACAGAATTCGCGGATTTGATTGACTGAAATCGATATTGTCCGCGGTCTAGATTTTCACATCCAGACCGGCATCTAGAAAGGTCCAGCTGTTTAATTTGATACGTGAAAGTTACAAACAAACATTTAAAAATGACTTGTTTTTTCGTTTAAAAACATTAAATGGAGGAGCCAAATAGTAAGCCGAAGGAGTTACCTATGATAAATTTAAATTCAGGTTAGACATGCAGTCAAAACTTTAGCTGGAGACAAAATTGCGAAGTATTTCCAAGGGCAGAAGCTAAAAAGCACCCAAAGTTGAAAACGAATAAAAGCGACTCAAACTTGCCTGTAAGAATATTTATAATGAAAGAGGAAAGAGGCTCGATAAATTGGAAACATACCTGACTTTTGATGAGCTTGACATTTTTTCTCAAAATTTTCTATCTCCGTTCGCAACAAAAGTAAGTGAGTACGAATCATCTACAATAAGCGAATTTAGTTTTTTCGTTGGCCAAAATAAACATCTTATTAACCGAGCTTAGTCGGTCTGTATGGGAGAATCTTGACCAAGGTTATGAGTACTCACGACCTTGCAATTGATCAAGATTCTCCCATACAGACCTCATACTCGGTTAATAAGAATTAATTATAAACTGTGAAAGATAAATCTCTTTTGCGCACGGCACTAATATTTTAGGACTACAAATTTATCTCGATATGCAACAATTTAATAAAAGTGCGTCCTGAGACTCGTCCAAACCATTGGACACCCATTTCATGGTAAACATTGCTGTTACATCTAGAGTTATTGCTGTAGACAATTATCTATCAATTGTACTGTTTACTCAGTCTTCTTGTTGTCACTAGCCTCAGTAGTTTGTAAGTAGTAGTTTATCCGGGCGGAGCAAGGCAAGTACCTATTCCGTGGTATGTTTCTATTCAAAAATGTGGACTACCAAATCTCCCAATTTCTGCTATAAATGTTTATTAGCCTTGCATTTCCAATTTTACAAAATTATTGTACACATCAACGGGTTATGATAAATAGCAATGCAAAATTTGAAATGAGGTCTAAAACTACTGTAACGTTTATACGATAAAATCCAAGCTTTCTTTGATCCACGGCATCATCAGGGATGACTATTTTGCGTGCATCAACACAAGCTTAGATTTTAGCCTTACATTACTTTTAGGCTTCACTCGAACATTTACATTTGTTATCTCCAAAATGCTACTGAATGACAATATCAAAAGATTGTTGGGTTATAATTAGTTGATATGTATTTTAGACGACACAAGCCACCCGTGGAGTAGATAAAAAGCTGACTTCGTTACTCTAATACTTTTTGTCCAAAGCGTGCCGATATTGCGGCTGCGGAACTCACCGTAACAGAGCGTCGCGAGAAAGTGGTTGACTTCAGCGTTCCTTTCATTTACTACACTGAAGATTTATTGATGAAGAAAGCATCTTCCAGTCAGCCAATTGATTTGCTTCAGTTCATGAATCCATTTCACAACAATGTTTGGATTGCTACCCTAGCCAGCCTGATACTCATCTCTGTTGCTGTGTTTGTATTAAACTACTTTAGTCCTTACGGATACAAAGATGATAATGGCCAAGGAACATCGGAGGAGTTTACGTTTTTTAATAGTGTGTGGTTCGCGCTGGCTTGTATGCTGCAACAAGGAGCTGATAATTCCCCAAGGAGTTTGTCAGGTATGGAGGCATTTGTGGAGAGTAATCAAATTTATAAAGTCAGTCGTCAATAGCGGCATTTAGCCGCAATTAAGTGGCAGTAGAAAAATAACGAATCTCAAGGCTAAGAGAGACAGTCTCATACAGGTGGAGACAGCTTGAACCAATGACAAGCAGATGGCAGTCGATTTACAGGGAAGTAGAGTTTGGATTAAACAAAATGTTTACTCGCATAGATTCATTCTTTAAATAGGATTAGCCTGGTTTAAATGACGCTGGAGAGGTTATCCTGCATGGAAGAGTGTGTCAGACATTTTTACTTAGACTAGCAATACTCTTACAGACCTTTCTCTTGCTTCAAAACCTTATATATAAGAGCAGGTTTTTCCTGGAACCTCCGTCTTAACAATCAAACAAGTGATGAATCCTGTGGTCGACGCATGAAAACCTGCATCACAAGCTGCCCTGGCCATTGTCCTTTATTCTCTTCCCCACCCTTGAGATATCACTTGAGAAATCTGTGTTAGTATAGTAAGTCATCATATAAAACATTAGAAAATGATTTCCAAATTTGAACAGTAGATCATGCATTTGGTAAAATGTAGACACGTTTGAGGGTCCTGTGTATAACGCAAACGGTTTAGCCAACTATAGGTTCATCCACTAGTCGTTCAACACTCACTGTAAACATGTTTTAGACCGTCTAGACAAGTCAAACAGCTAAAATAAGCCAATTACACACACTGATGTGCCTCGGGCGCCCAAGTTAGGACAAGAATATTAATTATAAATTCAATTTCCCTTAGGTCGTATTCTCACCGGAAGCTACTGGTTCTGTGTTCTTATCTTTGTATCAACATATACTGCCAATCTGGCCGCATTTTTAACAGTAAAGAACGTATGAGTTCTTAAAGGCAAGTCAGTATGAACCATACAAAAAGATTTGGCACAGAATTCAAACGGAAAAAACCATGGTTAAAAGCACATCTCAAGGTGTTCAATGGGTACGAGAAAAAGACAAGTTTGTGTTCATTTATGAAAGGCCGATTCTAAAATACATTGCCAACCAACGACCTTGCGATCTGACAACAGGTAAATTCTAGAAAACCTTTTGATAACAAGTAATGTAAAGTAAAAGTACAACCTGATATTTAAATTCATATATACATTTTGTAATTTAATTAGTCCCAGGCCTAACCAGAGCCAAAGGGGGAGCATTCGCGTTACAAGCGAATGACCCACACGCCGCTGATTTCACTCTGTCCATTCTTCGTCTTCACGAGAATGGTTTTCTTGACAGCCTGTGGCGAAAATGGTGGGATACTAAAACTGGGTGTTCTCAAGAACCAGAATCTAGTAAGTGAGAAGCACAAGATACTTGTATTGTTTTATTATTAGAAATGTATCAATCCATCTCGTGCATATTTATAACACCGTTAGGATAATAATTTATAGCCTTACAAAACAAATGTCTCTGTCACAAAAACATTTTCATCCTGACAAATATCATTATCGAGTTCAACCAAGGGCATCGATTATATAACAATTGTCCGATGTCTGCAATTTATAGATAATTTATGAGAGTGAAACATGAATTCCTACAGATACCCCATTATTACGTACAGTAGGCCAGTAAAAGCTCTGGTAATCCCTCCCCCTCTCTAAAAAAAGCCCCGGTTTAAAAGTTAAAGTTTTAATAAGCCGTCCCCTTCCCTCGATGGTAAATCATGACAACTTATGAACAAGAAACAAGAAAACAATATGGTCACTGCATGCTTATAAGGGTATTCGTCCACCACATTTAATTATTATTGTTGCTACTTTTCGGAAATGGGTTATCAAACAAGACAATATAAACAACTAAAAGCGGGGCTCCCATTTATTTTTTTTTTCTTGAGTTTATAGTGTTTCCAAAAATCACGGCGGTAAATCAAACTAAACAAATATTTTGGTGGTTTGGACTTGTTTGCGGGATTTTGCTGTAAGTGTAGTTTGTAATTTTCGAACGCGAAATCGTGTTTTTTCGAGGTTTGAAAGCAGCATTTTTGAAATTTATAATATACGAGAAGATCTGAAAACCAACACAACTTCGAATTCGTTCATAAATGAAATATAAACACATTCTCACAACAAAGTTAGACTTAAGCTTAGTGTATACATTTACGTTTGTCACCTTATATTTGGAGAAGGCTTGTACATTTTGCAGGGCAAAGCATTCAAACCAGCCCAATGATACCGAAAACGCACATGCCAGTTTCGTAAAAGCTTACTCCAACACCATTGACATATACATTATATAAATTATATATATATAAAATTATCAGCGAAGGTCAATCGCTTCCTCCCTTCCGGTGTGGCTTTTAACAGTCTTGACTGGCTCTGGGACACTCTTATTTCAGCTCAATTAATTTTCCAGCCTTGGACGTTATCCTAAATCACTTGGCATATGTTTCCATGCTGTATACGAGTAAATAAAGCGAGAAATATTCACAAAGATCTATGTTGTCCAGCACGCTTTCTTCGCTTCTTTCATTCAGCTAAAAAAGTGAACGACGTGCCAACGATTTTGCCGCCTTTTCAAACAATGTATTCGTGTAATTTAAAACGAAATGTTCAGATCATTTTTTAGCATGAGAAAAAAAAACTCTGAAGTAATGCAGTTTTCTTACAAATTTCTAGGACAAGTAGCTTAACTCTCAACAGACCGAAAATGTTTTTGCCTGGCTTTTTGAGTAAAAGGACTCCAAATCAAGACAAAGGCAAATTCGTCTCCATGCTTAATCTGTGCGTATGGACATACAGGAAATCCACATTGCCTCGGCACAAAGGGTTTGCAATCTCTATAGGTATGGATGCTCCGCACAAGCGCGTCTTCGGCGAACGCGGGAGCTCCGCTAGAAACCCAATATATTTCTTTTATAAAATAATGTACCCTAACAAAAGCCCCCTTATCCATTAAGGCCCCCCCCCCCTCCCCCCCCCCCCCAAAAAAAAAAATCACTCATCCACCCACACTCCAAAAAGGTCCTCAATAAGTCCCCGGTAGCTTCATAAAGGTTTCATAAAGCTCTTACGGTAACTCATTTATCCATATACCAATTTAACTGGCATTAACAACTTACAATTATTATTTTATTTCACTTTCGTCTCTTTTCAGTATTGTCTCGGAAGCGTATCGATCTGCTGAGCATGCTGGGAGTGTATGTTGTAATGGGTGTTGGGATAGTTGTTGCATTCCTGACGCTGATTGCAGAAATCTTATGGAAGCGAAGAGCAAAACGAAAAATTTTCAGCCAAATTGAAAGGTTTGTGATCAGAAAAAAATGTAGAAAACATTCCAGGGTTAGACTACCTCAATATAATGAGCCCTTATGATGGCCGCTTCGCTACCACGTAATACCGGAGAGAAGGACAACAGAATACACCTCAACAACTCCAAGAGATCTTGATGTCTTGAGATTTGCACACCCCACCAGCCAGCTGTGGTGTAGGATTAGGATTTTAAATCTCCTTACTGTGTATCCTCGCATATTGCATACTGGGATCATGTGTACAATAATACAATCGTCATCTTTGATCAGGGAATGGTTTGGTTGCCTTTCCATTCCAGGTTATAACCCGCCTTAAATCTGTCTTGCTTACTGAGATATGTTCCCATACAGATTAATTCTAAGGGGACAGACCATGAACATAATTGTCGCTCCTGTAAATATCTAATTGCCGTAACCGTTCATCAGTAGGATACCTCAACAATTGGTTTTGGCTCCATTAAATCCTATACCAATTGCAGAACATATTATGAGGAGCCAACCACAATGTAAGCACAGTCTCAGACATAACATAATAATGACAGGCAAAACACAATAATAAGGAAAATAAGGCAAAAAATAAAAAATAAACCGTGAAACAACAAAACTAAAAGAAAAAGTATTCCCTTACACAAGACCAAGTTGAAAAGTTAACGAGGAATGGTCGATGTAAGTGTATGAATGTAATGATAGATCCACATGGCTCAGTTTCTTGGTTATTCTCTACTATCAGATTGATTAAAACGTATGTAGCGTAGTCTTAGATCTTTGTGAAAGAAAATATATGAAATTCCTTATTTGAACTGGAGGACTTTTTGAAGTGCGAAACTTTTTCGCACTTTTACGCGTCTCAAATGTGTCCATTGTGTTGAATCTGAGATCTATTGTTTAACTTATTTATAGTGTAACCTGTTCCCTCTAAACTTAGAATAGTCTTATTTTTTTATATTATATTGTTATTAACTATTTCTCCGAATAAGACTACGTCTATTTAAAGAGGTTCCCGTAATAAGCTCGCTCATACGCATTGGTTTTTTTTTTTTCTGTCTGTAGGCAAAAGAATTGTTCTCCGCAAAATGATCCTGAAATCGACTGTCCTATCCATTGAATGGTTTAAGTGATGACAACCCCACTTTTGTACTAAATAACTGAGCGAATACTAAATGTTAATGAAACTTTGTCGAGTTCTCAGTACAAAGTTCATTAAAATGTTTTGCTTCTGTGCGTAACATCTAGCAAGAAAAAAATGAATCCAGTATTGACGCTAAGCTCAGGGTCTTAATTTAATTTTGTTGATTTGTGGCTGTACATAAGCGACTATTCTTTTTGTTTAGAGGAAGGCATTTTGGGGTTACATTATTTATCAGTCGAGGTAAAGTAATTGTTCGAAAACAAAGACATTTTTCTCTCTCTTCCAATTAACATCAATTGATTGCAGTTTGCAAAGTAACTATTTTGATTAGCCCATTATAAAAACTCCATTGCTATCAATAATTCGTAACAGTTAGAGATGAGAACTAGCAAATGCGCCAACTGAAAAACAAATCCTGAGTTAAACTTTATAGTTTTTATATTAATGGTCAAATGATCGTTTATTAAACAACGACAGAAACAATAGCTTTGATAACTCAATTCTTAGACTTTCAAAATATATAACCATGTGATATCAGATTAAAAACATCGCTTCAGCCTTTTTTTTTCTGTTTTCTGTTCTTTAGATGATGGATAGTTAAAAAGAAAAATAAAGTATAATCGCTTCTCGCAAACCATGTAGTCACATGTGGTGTGAATTTCGACGTGTTGTCTGCATGCTGCTAGTCTTCATCAGGCGATAAGGGATAGGTCTAAAAAACCACTGAGCGTTGGCATTCGTTTCCCGCTATAAATGTTTCCAAACGGCGGACGACAAATCAGATTTTGACACGTAACTTAGCTGGTCACCAAGCCGCTCGTGCTTCTTGTAATATATAGATTTAGGCAGGCCTAAAAGCGGAGCTCCCATTTATTAATGTTAATACTAAATAAGTAGCAACACTATACTTCTAAGCTTATACAATGGCCCATACAAGTACGAAATAAATTTTAATCGCGACGTCAATATATTTCGTGGTCCCGTCTGAATTGTCTTTCCTGTGACAGGTTCTAGAATTGAAATTGACGAGTGCATTTTATTGGGTTGCTCACGTACGCACGTCGCGCAAAACAAATCTTAGTTAAACTTTTTATAATGTTTTCTGTACACTACTTAATACACCTCCAGGACCTCTATGCGTTTTTCAACGTAAAAAGAATCTTGACCTTGTTTTGATTTACTACAAAACTGTCAGGGTAAGAAAATCAACTCAAGGCAAAACCAAAATACAGAAAAACAAAGTGAACTCGCTGCCAAACACAGTAAACAAAATGAACTCACGTCACGGCAAACTGAGAAAATCGCGGCGGCAAAACTAACTCTGAAAATTGATGGTGCCGGTTCTGGGTTATGTAAGTCATTTTAAAGCAGTTTTTGTGTACGAATTGTGACCGTTTGTGATTCGGGGAGTAGTGCACGCTAACGTAGAATGAGTTTATAATGTTGTTTTGGCTGCTTGAACCATCTTCTTTTCGTTGCGGTTTAGTGGAATGATATAATTAATTATGTTTTATGTCTCCTTTCCCAGATGCAATTAAATACAACGTAACGAATAAGCTATAGTCAATTATTTGGTCAACAGCCGAGCTTTGTTTGCAAAGAGCGCCCAAAAAAATGTAAACCAGATCAAGTGTTGGGATAAATTTTGGCCACACGAGGTGGCCGATTTATTGATTAGATTATACATAGTCAAATAAAACTAATTAAGAACGATTATTTCGTTCGTAAAGCTCTAGCAAAGGCGAGGGCACGAGAAAAAAGGCCACAAGCCTCCAGAAGGGAGGCCCGCCCCACCCGAAGACTGGTGACCAAATAATGGTTGACGTTATTGTATATAAACGGCAAATAACTACAGCAGTACTGCGTGTGGACTAAACTTATAAAGAAACTACCTTGGCCGATAGGCTAGGTGTACGAATATACTGGATAAATGCGTTAGATTTCCACCTTCCTAACTGGCGAATCTGTGTGTCGGTAAAACCTTGGCCGCAGCCCAAGTGGCTGCGCCTATTCGAAAACTTTGCGATTTGTACAAAGCAGGATCGAGCTTACAAAAGCGAAGTGCTCTATTGAGTTGCTCCACAAAAAAGTTTCTTTTAATGGGCGCCCCGTCTGGCCAACAAAATAAAGGACCGCGGGCGGTTCCTCTAGTAGATATGAAATCAAATATAAGTTCAACTGGACAACATAAGTCTTCTTTATAGATATAAATACGAAAGGGGCGCCCGGTATTACTATGTTTGTACTTAGAAATCGTGAGCTGCAGGGCCGTGACCTGCCCTTGGCTATTGAGTAATTGCTCCAGCTGTGGAAGCGTAATAAGATTACTGTGATTGCTACTGTTAACTGTGATCTCACCAATACGCAAAAATGCAAAAAAGGCTGAAGAGCACATGGCTGATAACATATGCAATATGCAATTAATCCCCACCGTTAAATTAATTAGACGGCGCAAAAATGTTCGGCCGGGTACTATAACAGAACAAGTAAAAATATATAGATTTAGGCAGGCCTAAAAGCGGAGCTCCCATTTATCATTAGCAAATAAGTAGCCACACTATTCCTAAGCTTATACAGTGGTACAAAATAAATTAGTTTTTAATCGCTCATGGTTAAACTTTTAAATATAAAATATCTTACATGTAAAAAACTCTCATGAGGCCCTGCCAGGGGGGGGGGGGGGGGGGGGGATCCCAGGTCGCTTGTCGGAATGTTAAAGTGTCTCGTGTCGGCGTTTTGTCAAGGCTTCACGACGCTGTCGGAAATTTAGCAACAACATTTGTCTTTGTCAGTCGTTTGTCGCTATTTCGTTTGGGCGCTGTCGCCACTTTTTGGCCCATGTCGCCTGTCGGAATTTACCAAGTTATTCAATGTAAAAAGGACCTTGATCTTGTCTTGATTTAATACAAAACAGTAAGGGCAAAAAATCAACTCAAGGCAAAAAAAAGTACAGAAAAACAATGTAAATTGCTGCTAAACACAGTAAACCAAATGAACTCACACCACGGCAAACTGAGAAAATCACCGCAGCAAAACAAACTCTGCAAATTGATGGTGCCGGTTTTGTAAGTCAGATTTTGTGTAAGAATTGTGACAGTTTGTGATTTGGGAAGTGGTGCACGCTAACTTAGAATAAGGCTTACGATGTTGTTTTGAACCGTACTCTGTCTTTTCGCTGCGGTCTGGTTGCATGATAATCTAATTCTGTTTTATCGTATGCGTTGCTAAATACCTAATGGAATTTTATGCAGAGAACTGATTCAATTTTCTTCATTTCTGGTAAGCAAATATGCGGTAGGGAAAGTCCGGGAGGTAGTCTGAACTCACTGAGCCAAACACGGGTAACTCGCAACGAAATCGGCGAAATATATATTGGTTTACCCGTACAAGATTTCAAGATCATTTCAACGCACTCGCTGATAAGAGAAACAAAACAAATGCAATCGAGTATCAAAAAGAGCGGTTGGATAATCGATCACTTTAAAATATCTTGGTGTGCAGTATCGCTGAGTAGTTTTTCTCGTTTTTGTTTGCAGGATTTTTACAAATCGAAATCGTGATTTTGATCCGTGAAGCTTAATTATTTGATATTGTTTTCAAAATCCAATAATGAACATCACAGTTAACTCGACTAACTAAAACACCAAACAATTAGTCCAAATGAAATATTTAATAAACAATGTCTGTATAAAATGTACAAACATGAACAAGTTTGAGAGCAGCATTAATTGAATTGTAAATATTTACGAAAAGATGCGAAACCGACACAACTTCAAATTCACTCATAAATGAAGTATAAACAGATTCTCATGCACAACAAAAAAGACTTATGCTTAGTGCATACATTTACGTTTGTTACCTCATGTTTGGAGAAGGCTTGTAAATTCTGCAGGGCTAAAATTTCAAACCAGCACAATAATATCGGAAGCGAACACGCCACTCGTTGTAAGGTTACTCCAACACCACCGACATAAAAGTTCTTACTCGATTCTTACAGTGCTTTGAATTATCGGCGAAGATCGATCTCTCCTTTCCTTTCGGTGTAGCTGTTAGGTCTGTTAGCAGTCTTTTGTCCATCACTTAGTGAACTTCACCGGCTCTGAGCTCACTTTTATTCCAGTTTAATTAACTTTTCAGCAGCTTTTCAGCCAAGGTCAGCCGCAGTGCTTCAACTCTCGGTGTTTTCGGATGTATATCATATTCAAGTCGGCAATTATTTCGGATCATCCCGTTAAGTGGTTGTCCTAAATCATTTGCCATGAGGTTTCCATAAAGTTGATGAGTAAATAGAGTGAGAAATATTCACGAAGCTCTATGTTTTCCAGCATGCTCTCTTCACGTCTTTCATTCAGGTTAAAAGGTGAACAACGTACCAACTATTTTCTCGCCTTTTCATCCAATCGCTTCGTATAAGTTGCAATGTAATGTCCAGATCATAAGAAAAACCAACCTGGAATGACACAGTGTTTTAACAAATTTCTACGACAAATAAGTTAACTCTCGACAAACCAAAAAATGTTTTTGTGCTACTGTTTGCCAGAGAAGGGCTCCAAATCAAGGACAAAGACAAACTCGTCCCCAGCCCTAATCCGTGCGTACGGACGTACGGACGTGACATCCAAATTTTCTCGGCTTGACGGGTTACCAATTTCTATAGCAATGGGGCTCCGCCCGCGGGCGCCGAAGGCGCCCGCGGGAGCTCCGCTATTAAGAAAACCGATTAAAGATTGTCAAAGTCACTTTTTTCCTAGTTATAAAATCTTGAATAGGAGTACGGCATTTAGTAAGCTTGTCATTTGAGTGAAAAAACTCAAGAATATTATAGCTTGTAGAAAATTACAAGATGTTCTGTTTGTCCAAGTCTCAGGTTTGTACGGTATTCCGTACTCGAGTTATCCATCAAAATGTTCCACACAAATTTACAGAGCACAGTATGGAAACGCCATGTTGGTGCCCATGCAGATGGGCACCAACATGGCGGCCGGAAATCAATGAAAACATCTGGAATTCACTTCTGCTAGAAAAGGCAGTCAGATCACTCTCATGAACAAGTAAACATTCACATAAACACTTTCCGCAAAACCTCAACTGTTAAGATTGTTAAATGTCACAGGATGAGGCATTTTTTTAAAGCATAAGTGACAGACTTCTGGCGGCCATCTTTATGTCGTGTGGCGTGAAATTCTGAAATTCAGAATGGTCTATCTTAAAGACGGGGGCTGCTATCGAGCTAAAAACTTTCAACAAGATATATATTAAAAGAGTAAAAAAGCGTTCTCTGGTTAAAAAGGTTTAAGAAAATATAAGCTTTCGGCTATTCTACTATAGCCATTAACGAATATGAAGAACACTCATGTCCAATACTGTCGACATGATACGCGTCGAAAATATGTTTTACGAGTCGTACGAGTGGACAAGGCGACACCAGTTGAAAAAATACATTTTACAAGTCGTACGAGTGGACAGGTTTTGTCGACTGGACAACTAGAGCTGTCCAGTGGAAAAATGCATCTCATTAGTTCACTCAAAGGGCCGCACCAAAAAGTTGTCGAGTCGAACGAGTCGTACGAGTGGACAGAAGTATTGTCAACTCGACAAAAATTAATTTGTCGACTCGAAAACTGTATCTAATTAATTAGTTCACTCAAAGGGCCGCAGCGAAAAGTTGTCGAGTTGAACGAGTCGTACGGTACGAGTGGTCTACTCGACAAAATAACCTGGAAACACGCGTTACACATGAATATACCTCGTTCTATAATCCATGAACGTAACCGAAATAAGCGTGTTTTTAATACACATGAATATGAAAACAAGCTTGTTACACATGAATATACCTCGTTCTTTAATCCATGAACCGAAATAAGCGTGTTTTTAATACACATGAATATGAAAAGAAGCGTGTTACACATGAATATACCTCGTTCTTTAATCCATGAACCGAAATAAGTGTGTTTTTAATACACATGAATATGAAAACAATACCTCGTTCTTTAATCCATGAACCGAAATAAGCGTGTTTTTAATACACATGAATATGAAAAGAAGCGTGTTACACATGAATATACCTCGTTCTTTAATCCATGAACCGAAATAAGCGTGCTTTTAATACACATGAATATGAAATATACCTCGTTCTTTAATCCATGATCCGAAATAAGCGCATTTTTAATACACATGAAATAAGCGTGTTTTTAATACACATGAATATGAAAACAAACGTGTTACACATGAATATACCTCGTTCTTTAATCCATGATCCGAAGTAAGCGTGTTTTTAATACACATGAACATGAAAACAAGGGTGTTACACATGAATATATCTCGTTCTTTAATCCATGAACCGACACATTCATAAAGTTATTGTTTGTTTGGTTGAGTGATTGATTGATTAATTGATTGATTGAGTGTTACACATGAATTTACTTCGTTTTATAAAGCATGAACCGAAATAAACTTGTTACACGTGAAAATACCTCAGTGTTTTCCCCGGGAATATATGCTGGGTAGCCGGATAATGAGAACACATTATGCGACATCGGTCGTTGTTGTTATTGTTGGAATTGGCATTGAAAACCCGCGATAACATGATACAGGTGTGATGTTTATGAGGACCGCGCATAATTTCTTTGCTTTCAGGGAGCGTGTGACGCTGAGAAACAAATTATTTGAGGCAATTTTTGATGTATGAGGCCAATCTGATTTTTTTTTGCTATTATAGATCAAGAAACAAACCAAAACGTTTATGAGGGTATGCGAACAAATGAGTAGGTAAACAAATGTAAACATCCCAATGTCGATAAAAAATTTGAACAGTAGATGGTGATATGTTGCTGTCAATCAAAAATTAATTAGTAAAAACAATGTTTTATATTGAAATCAATGAACACAATGGAATGCAAAATCGCGAGCGGAAAAGGAATGATTTCTTGATAAAGGAGTTTTGAAAAGCAAGGTGATATGTTTAACTTTTGAACTTCCCATGATTCATTCCATTTAAATGCCTGAACGCCTTGCGTAGATATTAGTTTGCAGTCAGCGTGTTGAAAGCCATGGCGTCCTTTTTTTTAACATTTTTATATCAACACACTACTTACACATATACAGTTACTACGTTACGTTACTACATTAAAACTACGTTACAAATCTGCGTTAAACTAAAAAAAAAAACAAATACACAAAAACCTATACATTTCCCCTATGTATTACTATTAAATTAACAAAAGTTACATTTAGGTGCACTGCGCAAAAGCATAAATATTCTAGCGTATTCTAGCCTTGAATACCCAGTCGTGACGCGATTGAATCCTAGAGTATTCACGACGCACACAATACGTGACATACACCTGGAATATTCGTATCGAATATGGCCGAATATGCTCTGTGCAAAATCGTTCGTGGATTTTCTTTAATTATACCACACATCTGGCGGGATCCTAGAGTATGAAGACGAATCCTTTGGTATAAAAAGTCATGAAACGGAAGATAACTGTTTTGTAGTTATTTTCCTTGAAGTAGAATTTTTGCCCCAAATTCAAACAACTTAGTACGATTTTACGCGTCTGTCGCGCGTATACGGTTACAACACAAATACGCGATCGTGACGCCGAACGCAATAGAATTCTTTTTGGAAATCTCGTTCCCAGAGTCCACGTTCCCGAAGTGTTAGAGCCTATGTAACCGTTTATAATTATTTTCGAATGTGAATGTATAAGCAAGCACTGTATTTTACACCCGGAGAGAAATTAAACAACATCTGGCGTAAATTTCGCATTTAATCAGCTTTACGCTTCCTTTACATTTCCGTAAATCTCCATTTTTGTGCTGTGGTATTTTATTATCCATCCACTTATAACAACTCAACGACTGGCGAGCTGAAGAAAAATCGACATTGATAGCGAGAAACTAGCGCGAATTTTCGCTTTTGGCTCCTTTTGGCTCCCAATACTACAACTGTCAGCGGTATTGGCTCTAAAAAGACGAAGTATGAACTCATACATGAAGTGCGTAACAAACCTAATCCTTTGATTTTCGCCGACTTACCGCCACTTTTATTTGAAAGGTGTGAAGTCGGAGAGTTCGTTGAAGATGTTGAAACGTTGAAATCTGAATTTTCGAAGTAGAGGTATCTTTTCGTTGCGTTAGTTTTCGAGACAGCATCTTCTGTAATTCGGATAACAGTTAGGAGTAGAATTTGATGACGCATCAACGAAGGAAACTCGACTGAGCGAATTCACGCGTGTAAACAGCCATCGATTTGAACGCTCACGAACTACATGTGTAAACTCCTTCATGCTGTTGTTCAGGTAAGCTGAAAAAGCTCTTATTTACACGTAAAGTTTGTAAACTTCATAAAATCGATGTCTTTGTCTGCACTCCACTGTTTTTACTATAACCAGGCGCATAGAAAGGAAATCAGATATCAGTTTAGGATCCCCGACAGTACTATAAACCATACCTATGGTTCCCATGTTTTGTGAGTCATGCAATCATGCAAGCAATACAGTGTGTGCTGGCTAGCCTAAGTATATGTAACACAATCACTGCTTAGTCAAAAAAGCACTCTAGTTAGCGGGACAGGCTAACTGGATGGAGAGAGCCACTCTGATAGCCTGGGCTGTCTGTGGTTTAAGTAGTTTATAAAGCTTCATGTCGCTTGCCTACCTTTTGCAAGCTAAAAGCCAAACGAGAACCTTTAATGTAGTTGGGCATTGACAGCTGCATGTATAATCCGTTCAAGATTTTAGTTTGGCTAATTACATAGAAACAAATTAAATATACATGTAAGCTCTTAAGGTCATTGCCCTGTATTGCATTGCACATCCTTTACGCAGAATTTGCCCGCGAGAGAAATAAATCGTTGCTTTCTCGTAAACGAGTATGGGGAGCTATCAATTTACAATTTACTCTGGATTGGGCGGTCCGGGTTCGAGCCCTGGCCGGGGCACTGTGTTGTGTTCTTGGGCAAGATACTACATAGTGCCTCTCTCCACCTAGGTGTATAAATGGGTACCGGCGAATTTACTGCTGGGGGTAACCCTGCGATGGACTAGCATCCCGTCCAGGGGGGAGTAGCAATACTCCTAGTCGCTTCATGCTACGGAAACCGGGATAAGCTCTGGCCTGACGGGCCCCTAGGCTCGTATACAGACTTTATTTTTTTCCCAATGATTTTTAAGGGGGTCAGTGTTTTGTGGAAGCCCCTGAGTGCTACATAATTCTTCATATCATACAAAAGCCAAATTCAATAATATATATGTATTGTTGTAGAATGCATTCAAAATATTTCCAGAGCTCTAAAAACACAATGCATTGAAACATTGGCCAATTCCTCTGCTGTTGCTGAATCTAGATGTTTCTCTCTTGAAGATAAGAATTAAGAATCATTTAAGTGAGTTCCCTTTTAAAGTGTTTTTGTGTTTTTGCTATCTTTGTTGTCTAATAATTTGGAAATATATTTATCAAGTTGCAGTACTGCCATGCAGCACAGCAAGGCCTGCCATGCTAAGTAGCCATGCCAAACTTAATTCAGCATACCAAACTGAATGGTTACAAGCCAACTAGGGTTACCATGATAGCACTTAGGTTTACCCTAGCTGAGTGCTAGGGTTACCCTAGCACCTGGCTAACTGTAAGGTAAAATCTGTACATGTATACGAGCCTAGTGGCCCATCAGGCCAGAGCTTATCCCGGTTTCCGTAGCATGAAGCGACTAGGAGTATTTCTACTCCCCCCTGGATGGGATGCTAGTCCATCACAGGGTTACTCACAGTAGTAAATTCGCCGGTACCCATTTATACACCTGGGTGGAGAGAGGCACTCTGAGAGTAAAGTATCTTGCCCAAGAACACAACACAGTGCCCCAGCCAGGGCTCGAACCCAGACTGCCCAATCCGGAGTCCAGCACACTAACCCTTAGGCCACAGTGCCTCCCCCAGGTTAACTGTAGCTGTCTTGAAATGCTCTGCTACAGTAGGGACAACTTTTTACTGGACCTTTTGAATGCTGTTTGCAGACTTCTTCCTTGCACATAAAGTTTTCCTGGGTGGTAGGGTAACCCTACCTGCAAAATTTTGCTTGCAAACCTGGCTATTTTCGTCTCTCAAATATTAGGGTAACCCTAGCACTAGGGTTACCCTTCCTGCTTGTAAACAGGGCCTAATGTACATGTAAGTTTACTGTAGTTCATATACATGTAGTGTGATCGTCCGGGTGAGAGTAGTTCTGAGAAGAACTGTTGTTGGTGACTGATGTTTTGACAACCTGTGTGAAAGTCATCTTCAGAGTAAAATTCAGTGTAAATGCTGGCTTGAACCTCTATGTTAAAATAAGTACATGTACATGTATTTCACTCTGCATGTATTTGCATCGAGCACTCCTAATGTGAGATTGTTTGAAACTATTTACATTTTTTCTTTTTTTATACTTAAAATGTAAATGTATCTATTATTTGCCATTAATATCTGCAGGTTTCACAAAGCTGAGGGAGTTCATCAAGAAAAAAATATGAAGGTAAGCAAAATGTATGTTTGAACTTGAAAGCCACAAAACACAGTCTCCACTGCTTGATACAAAACAGGACTTGAAACTAGCTTTTTTCTAGCTAGCCTTATGGCTAGTGACAGCTTTGATTTCACTAGCCAAAACCAATTTTCTACTAGCCGAGTAAAAAAAAAACAACTTCATTGAGCCTTTACCTGGTCCAATAACTTCAAAAAAAAAATGATCAGCAATGAAGCATTTTGATTGTCTGATTTAAGCTGTTGATGCTCCCAGCTGTGTTATTTACTTGTACATGTATAATACACTGTAGTGGTTTTTATTGGCTGACTCATGACTTCTAAAAAGAGTTTAAGTAGGTGACTGTCCTTGTGTGGCATCTGTCAGATAGCAATACCAGCTGTGTTATTCGTGTAATGATTTTTATTAACTGGCCCATGGCTTTCAATATAATTTTTGAGTGGCTGGCTATCCTTGTGCAGCACCCATTTGAGAGTAATAATTATAAGAAGCTGCAAACACCTCACCTTGATAGGTAGTTACAGGAATTTTAGTCGGTCATGGATTTTTGTTCAGTGCAGGCCCCTTGTAAAAGCCCTGCTATAAAGGCTGGAGAAAATTACTCTTTTTATCCACACCACTTGGGGTAAAATTCAAGGAACACTGCCTCTGTGCATAAAGTTATACATGTAGTACTTATTTCAGTGCAGGCTCCTTTTAAAAGCCCTGCTATAAAGGCTGGAGAAAATTGCTCTTTTTATCCACACCATTTGGAGTAATATTCAAGGAACACTCCCTCTGTGCCCTCTGTGCATAAAGTTCTACATGTAGCACTTATTTCAGTGCTCTTTGTTAAATGTGTCTTAAAATTAATTGTTGTTCTTTCTTTTATGACAGGTGCTGCGTGCTGATGAAAGATTTCAAGAAAATACTAACACTATCAGGGATCTCCATCAATAGCAAGGGCATTTGATCAATATGCACCTGAAATGATCAACTACTGCAGCACCAGTAACTGTTGCATGTTTACTTTCTTTATAAAAATTTGGCCTAGATATAAAATGGTAAATTATATTGGATCCAGTTTTTGTTTGCTGCCTCAATACTGTCAATTTTTTTTTATCTCACTGCATGTACATTATATCCTACATGTGCATGGCAGATAACATAACATGTAGTAAATAAAATTGTTTATTATACATGTAGCTTGCACTGTGGATATAAACTACTGGCAAGCACATTTTTTTTTTCAATACTGCTCTTTAGGTATTCTTTTTATGGTTCACAACACTACTGTTACATGACAGAAAAAATACAGATTTTATTTATAAATAAAGTGTTGTTCGTTCAAATAACATGTGTATACTGTCTTGCTTACATGTATTTTTGGGTTTTCTTTCGGGTGGGTATAAGGAACCCATGGAATTGACATGAGTCTCGAGTTTCAGGTCGAACATCACTGAATACTTGAAGTGTTCACGGGTATTCGAGCTATAATAACCGAGTATCAGCAGGAATACCCTTACCACCTCACGTATGCGTTAGTATTCGATCATGAAAACTTTTCATACTTCACGTTAGTCTCGTTTTCTAGTCGTACATTTCAGAACATGTGACGTTCTCTGACTACCCGTCTAGTAATGTTAAAGTTGCCTGATCGCAGGTTAGTCCATTATTGATAAAAGGACATCTGACTTACCCGCTGTCAAAATTGTGAGACAACTTGGCATTTAATAGTATACAATTCCCGAAAATTACGGCATACTTAACGTGTTCGTTGGTATTCAAAGACGTTGACGGTAGAGGTGACGGCGTGTGTCTCGTGTTCCAGTCGCATACTCTCGAACAACTGGGAGTATCCAAAGATGTTCGGGTCACAAGTTATCACGGAATGTTCGAGGAAAACCTAAAGAAACATTTATCTAACAAAATTTTGGCCGTATACGTTTTCGAACACTTCGAGTCATTCAGGAGTATTCAATTTGAATTCGGAAAAACAGGCCGGATTCAAATAGGATATTCCGGGTGTACTTCGAGTCAGGCGTCATCGAATACGTCAGAACATTACAGCATACGCGGCGTTCACCGATCCGTATTCGGGCGAATTCGGGCCCGAATATTTGGATTTTTGCGCAGTGGTGTAAAAAAGAACTGTACTAAATATACCAACAGAGGTTACCACTTCTCATAATTTTTATTTTATATACCTCTAACTTTAATTTTGAACAGTGTCAACCTCGGTTTTACATTCTTACATCGACATGAATAAATAACTTGTTTCCCTATAATAAGTATATGATTGATAAGTTTATAATTCTCAACCTGATTTGTGACGCCCAAAAGAATGATCTTTTCATTTAAGTATCCGATTCCTATGTTGAATTCATTTAACCAAGTAGTTACCGCAGACCAAAAGATCTGGGTAAACTTGCAATGAACTAGTAAATGTTCGAGGGATTCGTCGTGAACTTGACAAAAAGAGCATTTAGGCGAAGAGACAAGTTTCATTTTGAAAAGTGTACTGTTTGTATACAGTATGCGATTTAGTATTTTGTATTGAAAGCTTCTAGAATAAGTGTCTATCGAAACACGACCAGGAAGGAGATAAATCTCTTTCCAGTCTAAAGTGGCTTCATCACAGTAAATGGAGTTGTACTTAGATTGTGCTGTTGGAGGAATTTTACATTTTTCTATTAACTCTTATATACTGATTTCCAATTTACCGATGTAGAATCGACGGAAGTATTTGACTGTGAAAGGTTTGCTCCCGTCAACCTAATTTCTGTATTTAATAACCTTTTCCAGTTCGAACTGTAGAGACTTGTTGGCAAGAACTAAAACGCCTTTACTGTGATTTGTGCCATGAGAATAAAACATATCACCTGGCCATTGGTATTTCCATGAATTAATAACATCAGCTGTGCTGTAGGTTTCTTGCAAAAAGATAATATCCGCTTTCTTTTTCTCTGCCCAAGAAATTATAGACTTTCCTTTAGCAAGGTCACGGATCCCTCGAACATTTAGCGCACAAATTAGCCATTGTTTTCTTGTTTCACCTTAAAACCTAATTTGAAGTAACACCTGTATATTGCAAGAAAAGCACCTCTGGGGGCTTTGTATCTGGCCACAAGGGGAAAGCGGCAGCCAACGAAAAAGCAATTTAAATTAGCATGTAACAAACAATAAGCATACACTGCAGTAATGACAGAAACGAAAAACAAAGGTCCTTTGACTATTACACAATGCGGAACAAAGAACCTACTACACATAAAACAAAACATAAGCAAAGATAGGGAAAAGGAAAAACTAAAACCCTTACCTCTTGCTCCAGAGTGAACTGTATTAGAGCCTTATCCCTCAACGAAACCTTGCCAGTGAACCTTGAGCTCTAGCTCCTACACCATAATTTACACTAAATAAAGCTTATAATTGCGGAAGAAGCATTGCAGAGGTATTAAATAATTCAGATTGAAGCCTACCAGCTCGCAAAGTTTCAGCACCCATTAGATGTTAATTAAGACAGCTACATTATTTTATGACTTCGGTGCTGCAAAAATTGCAAAATACATAAATTACATTCTATCAGAAAAACCCATCTTTACATCTCGGCTTATAATATTTTACATCTCAACATATTTGCCGTCAATATAAAGTTTATCAGGTTGCGATTTGCTGAAATTAGCGCGTTTGCCCTCTTCTCTAGCCTTCTTCAGTCTCTTCATCTGTAGTTTTCTCAGGTCCTGTAGTTCTCTTGGGATGTCTTCGTACATCTTGTAACTGGTATCTTTAAGTTTGCGACCACGCTTTAAGACCCTTTCCCTGTCAGGAAATCGTAGAAAGCGAGCTATGATCATTCGACAAGAATTACCTTCGATCAACTTTGGCTTGCCCATTCTATGCACGCGCTGAAATTCGATATTCTGGGCGTCTTCGATGCCGAGACCACTCTGCATGAAGTCAACAAGAACCTGTCTCGTGTCTTCTCGTTGTTGAGACACAATCAGATACGGTTGTTAAGGGATTATCCTATATTTAACGCAACAATTTTGGTGCTATTTTACCAAGTGGTGAATTTTGTGGCTGGCCATTACATTGAAAAAAGATAGATTCTCTTTGACTCGACAACCCATCGCACAGCCCTTGCTTAACAAAATGATGGATAATTTCAAAGCGTCTTTAATGAGATGCATTTCTCCACTCGACAATTACGTTTCTCCAGTCGACAATGATGTTGTCCACTCGTACGACTCGTACGAGTCGACAACCCATCGTAGGGCCCTTGCTCAACAACATCATGGATAATTTCTAAGTGTCCTTAATGAGATGCATTTCTCCACTCGACAAGCACGTTTCTCCAGTCGACAATGATGTTGTCCACTCGTACGACTCGTACGAGTCGACAACCCATCGCAGGGCCCTTGCTCAACAACATGATGGATAATTTCTAAGTGTCCTTAATGAGATGCATTTCTCCACTCGACAAGCACGTTTCTCCAGTCGACAATGATGCTGTCCACTCGTACGACTCGTACGAGTCGACAACCCATCGCAGGGCCCTTGCTCAACAACATGATGGATAATTTCTAAGTGTCCTTAATGAGATGCATTTCTCCACTCGACAAGCACGTTTCTCCAGTCGACAATTCACTTGTCCACTCGTACGAGTTGTAAGACGTAATTTCGACTCGTATCATGTCGACAGTATTGGACAACCCTCATGAAGAATAGTAAGCGCGTGGTTGGAAATATATGCAGGGGAGGGTGTGAAAAGATTAAAAACTAAAAATACAATAGAAGTGTGAAAAGCTAAAAAATGGACTAACGAACAAGTAAAGATTAAGGATGTCTAATAGCCAGTGAAGGATAAAAACTCAGGGGTATTGCGATTCTGGATTTTAGAATTTTGATGACGTCACGTGAAAACCAAGAATAGGAATAATCGGAGAATCGGAAGAATCGTACGTCACAATTCATATTTTACTATTCTCCGATTTAGCCATAATCGCACTCTTCTGGACAATAAACCCACTAAAGGCAGATCAATCAAATATTTATTAAACTCTTTTGTCTGTAGGCTAGCTACAGTTTACAAGAAATTTTTAAGGACGAGTACTATCCATCCGGGTATTTCTCTCGGATGGGCACCATTGGCTGATAGTCTCTCTCCGCGGATGAACACGGTCGTGTCACGTGATCAATTCAAGCCAATCAGAACTGGGCAAAATTTAGTGGTGAACTATAACAGCGAATGTAAATGATAGTAGAGCCAATCAGATACGCAGATTTCCAATAAAACACGGCTGAGTTTCTACTAATATAAAGTAGATAGTGCGGAGGAAGTCACTTTATTAGTATGCAGGAAGTTTCTTATTAGTATGCAGAAAGTCAAGGAATGTCACCAACAAGGCCTAAAAGCAGCATTATATAAATTACTTATAGCCTCCTATTTGTAAGACCGGCTGTTTTAGTCGACCGCAGTTAATGTATTTTAATGAATACATTAAATCCCAAAATAGATTAATAGGGATTAAATAGCAAAGTTGATACAGTTCCTGAGAAAGGAGTTGTGCTGTGTTGCCGGGGTAGTGAAACACTTAGTTTTCCACAGGAAATTGATAAAAGCAAATAACTTACTTTTATCAACCTCCTGTCGACAATCGTCAAAGGAAAAATAAAGGATCAGACGTGGCGTGCAGCGGCAGCTAACTATATTTTAGCTGATGAGGAAGTTTACCGCGCAATAGCTATTATTTATTCATGACGAGGGAAACAGAATTTGTATCCTTCGCACTTAAACAAGGAATATGTAGTACGGAGGATAAGCCAAAGAGTGAAAACTTTATGGAGATATTTACCAGGATAACAATGAATTTTAGCACTAAACAGTGACACAATTTCCGTTAAATACATCAGCTTGTGAATTATATCTTTATGTAAATATCCAACTTGATGAGACAGCTAATAAACATTTTGCAGGTGTTGAAGAATGGCGAGGCTACAGAGTATAATGAGAAGCCTTTATATTTGAAAAGGATATAATAAATAAGTATGCACTTTTTCCTCAAGCATCTCAGTGGTCCCGAATCCTAAATCCTTGAATTTTATTGGCTGCTAGTTGCACGCGCTCCTGCAGTGCTGAGACGAACGTCGGAACTCAACCATTTTTGCTCGCCAACGCCGAAATAACAGTTCACCAACCGTTGTAAATGCGAAAGGACAAAAATGGTAATGTTATAAAGGCGTTGAGGTTCGCGAAAATGTGAGTATTTAATATCCTTTATATCAGCACTATTAAGTTGTATTTTAACGTACGTATTTTAATTGTCATTGTTTGTGTATTTCGCAATTGATTTTCACGCCGTTGCGGTAAACCACGAGTCGTTGCGGTAAACCACAAGTCACATACTCCACTGATGAGTTAAAATTCCTTTTATTTAATCTGCAATCATTTGCTAAATAGACCCTATCTCCTATATTTCAAGAAAATATTGTTCCGTACCCCGATACAACTAAAACCACAGATTTCATTCAGTTTCACTTTTGCAAATTGTCTTTCAATTCTGCTGCGAATCAAATCAGAGATTATTATTTCGTGAAATGCACGTGTGTATAGGCTGGAAAAACTGTTTTTCAGTCTTAGAGTGATTTTCAGCCACAGGAATAGGCTTTAAAATCCTTGTTTTCGTAATTTCAAATCGGTCTCGCGCTGCGTGCCCGATCGACTTTGAAATTTCTTATTGCTCCATGAATTGTACGGCACGAGGTCCAATTGCTATAACTCATCAACTTTCTGTTTATAATCGACTTAGTACACATCATAAAACATCTAGCGTGACATGCAGCGACAGCTAATTATGGCTTAGCAGGTGTTGAAATTTACGACACTTAAGTAATATTTATTCACAACGAGGCAAATAGATCAGAATTAGGACTAGAATGAGGGTCCTTTGTATTTCGAGACGAAATAACAAGTCGAGAGGATAAGATCCGAAGAGTGATAATAGCAATATTCACCAGAGAGTAAGTAGGAATTTTACCCTTAAAGTTTTAAAAAACATTTCCTGTTGAATAAAGTGGTTATAAATCACATGCTGATGTATCTGTACGTATAATATGAAAGTTTGATAGGCAGAGACAATAGAGCGATTTCACAAACCTCGATTTTTACATGCTAATGTGAATCGTTAAATGCTAATGAGAAAGAACAAAAACAGAACTCACACAATGAACTGTTGTGCACATGCTAGTTTGCAAAATCTAGATGCTTGCTGACATACTATCGCCGCTAGTTTACACTTTGATTGCGACCTCGGGGGGACTCCGGGGGCGATAGAAGTTGCACTAGATAGCGAGACAAAAATCGCATCAACAGTGGCTTTTAGATTGCACTCTCACCCTCAATATTAAAAGAGAGTCAAGGAAGTTCAAGTTTTTTTTTTTTTTTTTTGCTGTTGTTTGGCACATCATGTGAGACACAGGTACGCACGCTGGTAGGAAAACAAATCGGAAAAATATTATTGTTCTTCCTGATTAGCATTTAACGATTCTCATTAGCATGTAAGAATCGAGGTTTGTGAAATCGCTCTAATAGGTGAAAACTGAAATAAATTTGCCACACTTCAATTAATATTCAGTTAAGACGAGGGATGCATACTTGAAGAGGACGCTTTTATTTGAAGACAAAATAACAAGTACAGCGCATGTTCTGTTAGTGGCCACTGTTAGTGTAAACTATACTTTAAACAAAGATGTAACAAGAGAACACTTGCAAGCTATCCTCGCCTGTTATATTTTCTTTGACAAAGTTTCTTTTCACCAATTTGCACAAGCTCACTCGATTACATGTTTGTCTTTCTGATGTGGAATTTCTTTGAACATAAAAAAGTACAGAATACACACTATGGAAAAGATAAAATTGCAACAACCACGTTCTTAAATTTTGTTAGCTAATTTCCCGCGACATGGGTTCGCAAACTTTTAAATGGATTTGCATACTATTATGAATTCTTAGGAAACCATTTTGCTGTCATTTGCTGTGTAAGTGTCTGTCCAGTATAAAATGGACAGCAAATGTCGTTGGTGACGGTTGAAACTGAAATAAGTGAGATGGGTTTATCACTGGGAGAGGCACAGGCAATTGCGAAAGACAAGACTCGGTGGAACAGAGACGTTGTCGCGGCCCTATGCCCCACTGGGGGCTATAACGACTAATGATGATGATGAAATGTCGCTGGGCACGATATAAGTGACATGTAATACGACTAGTCGAAAAAAATTCCGTTCAAAAAATTCCTCTGTCAGCTGTGCAATTTTATCCTTCAAAAATAATTTTCAAATTAGATAGTACAAAGTTCTGTTATATATGCAAATTTTCGTCGACAAATCATCCCAGTTTCACCAGTAATTTTCCAACCCACTACCGTTAATTATTTAAAATATAAATATCCAACTTTAAAACTTGACGAAACTTCATTGAGTAAATAGGCTGTTTAACTAGGGGACGGACCATTGTTTTTTCTGGAGGGGGGGGGGGGGGGGGGGGAGGGGGGTATGAAATATATTTAAAAAAAAAATGTTTGCAGGGCCAACAAAGACAAAATAAATTGCTTCCAAACATGGTATGCATAAAAAAGATGTACCAAATATTGCATGAAATCAGAAGTCCATAACTAGAAGTCTACATCTCTGGTAATAGGCTTTGAGATATGTCTTTCGCGTGGATTTCGCGTGTACCTCGCGTTCCTCGCGTGTAGGCTATTTTTAGAACAGCTTTGCCGCGAACAAGTAGCCAATCACATTGAAGTATTTTTTAATTCGCGCCTTTGATTGGTTGAACAAATTTTTGAAGAAAAGCAGAACTGCAGAGGACGAGTGAACTCGAGCGAACGGCATTACGAAATTTCTGTTTGTTGGTCATCGTAATTTCCGTTTTATGAGGATTAAATCGTCCGGACAAGAATCATCAGGCCATCTTTCATCGATGACGATAGCATCGAAGTTGTAAAAATTCGGAGCATCCAAATAAGCGAGAGGACCTCATTGTTTTGGAGTCAGAATACGAAATGGCAGCGGGCAAGATAGACTAATTCCGAGTCAAATTCAAAATGCGAAGACACTAAAGATTAATGGTACTCTCAAGATGAAGACAGGCATTAAGAGAGCAAGTGCATTTTGGCACAGGTTCGTTGCTATTTTGAAAAACAAAACCGTGGTCCCTGAAGCGCTCAACATCGAGCGCGGAATGAACAGAATGAAGTTTGATTCGTTTGAGAACAACATTCAGAGAAAACGACAAGTTTGGCGAGTTTCGCATGTTTTTGGAATTATAAGGACGGCATGAAAACAAAAGACTGACTAAGGTAATGTATTTGTTTTAATATGAATAGAAATACGAGTTTAATTCATCGAACAATGATGATTTCATTCACATCCGTCAAAAGTTTAATTCAAGTTGTGCTTCTCGGGCACTTCGCAGTGTGCAGCTATTGTGTTGTGTATGTTGTTCAGTATTTTAACACGAGGATATGCTGTACAAAATAAAGACACACTTAACTACTAAAAGTTTGGGGAACTTCTGTTCATAAATTCTCTCGTAAATTATAAAAAGTCGACCTGTTTGTTTTGTGAGTTTGTCTACGGAAACCCGGCGACGGGTTGCTTTTTCACTCGCCTTCAAATGCCACTGAACAGACGTTTGAAATCACTATCTACGATACTACTTCTGTCGAAATGTGAGAATTAATGGCCTGTCAAGTGTTTTGATGTGATTTGATTTATTTCACCTGCCACTTTCCAAAATATTCGGCCGCAACTTAGAACTCCAATCGTGTCGAAATGGTGGGTTACGTCATTTTCTCGCGAGACATCAGTTTCTAAAAATAGCCTACACGCGAAAGACATAGCACGCGCCCCAATACCAGATGTAGACTTCTAGTTATGGACTTCTGATGAAATATATGATTAAAATAAAAAAAAGTTACACATTGGATCTTCAAATTGAACATGCACAAAAATAAACCCAAGCAGCGAATTTCAAAGTGGTCATGTTGGCAATTAAATCAAATCAAATAAATCAGTAAATAGCAGATCCTTTTCTTAAAAACACTAACTTATTGCAGCAATTAAATATGAACATTATTCTACATTTCATTGAATTAAACTTCATCTATATTTAGAAATCTATTTTTTATAAAACATTTCCAATTCGTTGGTCGCCGCCGTAAAATATTAAAATATTAAGTAAAGTAATGAAAGACGACAGCAAAAAGGGAACCTCCTTTTTGGGTCAGAACGTGCTTAAAAAAATGTTTGCAGGAAGGTGTTGTTCGAAAAAAAAACATGTTAGCAGAGGTGCATAGAGGAAAAACAAAAGTTTGCTGAGAAAAAAATTTCACAAACCCAACCCCCCAACCCCCTCTCCCCCCCCCCCCCCCCCCCCCCTTCCTCCAGGAAAATAATGGTTCGTCCCTAATGCCATTCGATTATTGACAACGACAGGCGGCAAATCCTATTTCAGTTTCAAAAAGTCAATACTTCGGAATTTTAGTCAAAGTTCATCACTCTTGTTTAGTTATTTTTAACATACTTTCAAGTACTAATTATTCTGTGAGATTTGATCAACCATTTTAACTACTCGAATAACTGTAGCGTTTACGGCGAAATTTGAGGTATTCTATACCATTCTCAAAAGGAATTGTCGCAAGCCAGTTTTACTCGATACTCCTATACTGCTTTTACTTGCAACAATGCCCCATTAGAGATGTTGACGTGTGATGATTTCTATTTAATATATACGTTTAGGTTTTAGGTTCACCATGCGGGAAATCACGATCATCGCGACGTTGGTAATGGTTGTTTCATTCGTAGTCCAGGTATCCACATCAAACAAAACATTTACCTGTGGTAAGTAACTCTGATCAGGGACATTATCATGTTTTTTGATAGGGTATTTATAGCCTTTCTTTTTATGCAGATATCGTGGGCAATTTGGCCTATGTTAAACTAAAAAGAACTTAATATGAAAAAATTATATTACAATTACATAAATTCATATTCGCCGTGGGGGTGTAAGAGATTTGCTAGCGGTATTGTCTGGCTTTGATGTCTCCGATGAATTGGTATATGTTGCACCACCCGATTTCGCCGATTTTGTTTCATTCTCTATTTCCCTATAACAAATTATCGCTAGTTCGTATTTTCTTTATTCGAATTTTCGCTAGTTCGAATTTTCATCAAATAGATAGAATTTTGCAGGCAAACTAAACCCCGGTATAGTCCGTCTGCGAAAAAACGACCAAATGTAAGAACCAGTTATAGAAACCCTTTTAACACGCGAGGGGTGGAGCAAGCTTTTGGTCGCTGGTTCGCAGACGGACTATACCGAGATTTAGTTCGTCTGCAACGCAAGCTAGAATTTTCATTAACCTGAAATTTTGTGAAATCGTTTTTTTCATTCAGTAAGTCTGAATTTTTGTTTGAATTACTGAAAGGTCACGAACATTCCCTTTTGTATGCCAAAAATTCGTTTCTCTTGTACAGTTAAGATTAAGTCTGCATTCGTGCTTACTGGCCTATCAGCGTGGAGCTCATCCCGGTTTCATTTCCGAGAAGCGACTAGGAGTTGGATAATTCTACTCCCGCCTGGGCGGGATAATAGTCCATCGCAGGGTTACCCCCAGCATTAAATTCGCATTCGCCGGTGCCAATTAATACACCTGGTTGGAGCGAGGCTCTGTGACAGTAGAGCGTTTTGCCCAAAAACACAACACAATGAACCCGACCGAAGCTAGGACCCGGATCGCTCGATCAGGAGCACAACGCACTAACCGTTAGTCTACCGCATCTCCCATACTCGTGCACTGTACTGTAGTCTATTTTTCCTTGTAATTTCTGAAGGATGGAAACTTGTGCAAAAGGCAATCCTCCTTTGATCTTGTGCAATCTCATGCAGGACTTCTTAATGGATATCGTACAGAATACGATGCCATGAAATTCTTCGTCAACCACGAGAACAATGGTTCCGCGGTAAACTTCAAGAAATTCAAAATACCAGATAAGATTAATCTTTGTAGTCAAGGTAAGAGCTAATGTTTAAATAAAATTGTTACCACTATGATCGTTTATCATTAAACAGCATTAATAAGACAATTGTTTTTGTTTATTTGTTTGGTTTATTGTAAATAATAATCATATAACCTTATGGTAACTTCTTTTGACTTTCAAATTGTAACAATTTTAGTTTCGCTGGTCCTTCAGCAAAACGTCATTGCACTTATCGAGGGAAGCCACACAGATACGTCCGCATGCACACTCTCTGAATTGACTGGCATTCCTCTCATACGTCTCCATGGCAACAGTAGGCCCTTCGACCAATGTGAGAAAGCGATTCATATGTCGGTGGGGTACAAAGACTACGCACATGCTACACTTCATATACTGAACAAGTTTGGATGGAAACAGATTGTTCTAGTAATCGATGGTAAAAGGACCGTTGTTAAGTAAACAGGCCTACTCTGGGACCTTAACTCGCCGCGAGATCGTGCGAGTTAATGCGAGTTTAGGCGAGTTAAGGCGAGTTAAGGGAAAATGACCCACCTTATGGGTTAAAACATATA